>JAGFBZ010002454.1:65000-203013 GCA_018398805.1 Hirundichthys speculiger | reverse complement strand
TGTGAGTTCGTTCTGACACAATTTACTCAGGCCTATCCTACGCAGAGAGGTCAAACCACAATTATTGTCCTGTCAGTCTATGCTGTCAGCTACCGTCACAGGAGTGCTAATTGCCTGACTGTCTCTGGAAACACAAGTATATAGGTCCTAATTACTATTGGGTACCGTGTGGTCCCCTGCGAGTCCCATGGGGGTTTGGTGCAACTTGACTTGGTTGCGGTGGACCCATCTAAAAAGGGGGTCCTTTCTTGCTTGGTTTACCCTAATCTGATACACCACTGGCGACAGCTTGTCGGTGATCAGGTGGGGTCCTGTCCAACGGGGGAGGAGCTTTCGTGTGAGCTTCCCTCGCCCGGCACCAGGTCCGGTGTGCTGTACGAATCGGTAGTACCACACTTTGTCACCCACCTGAAGTTCTGCATGTGAGGCTTTCTGATCATAATAGGCTTTCCGGCCCTCGGCTGAGCTTTCCAAGTGCTTTTGCGCATAAGCGAAAGTCTCGCGCAGGTGTGCATGCAGATCGGAGAGGTATTGGTGCGTAGTGTATGCGGTAGCTACGCTGATTTCTCCTGGCTGGTAAAGGAGGTGTAACGGTAGGATCATTTGTCTGCCTGTCATCATCTCGAAAGGTGATATGCCGGTCGATTTATGTGGCGTGGCCCTAATAGCCATCAGGACCAGGGGTAGTTTGACGTCCCAGTCTTTGTGGTTGGATGCAACATACTTCTTTAGGATGTTGACCACAGTTCGGTTCGCCCTTTCTACTTGGCCTGAGGATTGGGGATGATGGCTGATGTGGAGTTTTGCTTTCACCCCTAATGTTTGCCAAACTTGTCGCATCACGTCCGCGGTAAAGTGCGTTCCCCGGTCAGAGTCGACGCGGCTTGGGAGCCCAAATCGCGAGAAGACGTGGTTCATTAGCAGACAGGCCGTTGTCTCGGCCGTGTCATTGGCGGCTGGGAGGCACTCAATCCATTTGGTGAATGCACAAGTTACGGCCAAGAAGTATTTGTTACCTCGGGTCGATTTGGTAAGTGGTCCCACCCAGTCAATCTGGAGGTCGGACCAAGGGAAAGAGATTCCCCGCCGCTGCAGGGGAGCTCGGTGTGTTGCTGATGCTGGTTGATGTTGGCCGCAGACTAAGCAGCCTTTGATGTAGTCTGCTATGTCCCGTTTCATTTTTGGCCAGAACGCCACCTGTCTTAGCGCTTTGTATGTCGCCTTGATGCCTTTGTGACCCGCCGAAGGGATGTCATGGGCATGCACTAGCATCACCCCCCTTTGTTTGCGTGGGACCACGAGCGCCGGCGAAGGGTGTGCCACGGAAACACAAACCAGGATGCCCTTGATCAACTGAAGTAGGGAACTAACTTTCAGTAAGGCAGCAAGGTCGGGAATGTCGTTGACATTTTGTGGCACAGGGTGCGCGTTGGGTCCATCAGTTAGATAAGCGACCATAAAGGAAGTGGCTGGGTCTGAGGCCTGGCAAGCGATTAAGTCGTCATCGGTGAATGCGGGTTCGACGGACAACGAGTCCGGCGGGCAGTTCGAGTTGGCGGCGGTTGCCCTAGTTACTGCGCAAATGGACACACTCGGGGTGGGAGGGCGGGAGACAGGTTGCTCCGTCTGGTCAAAGTGCCATGGCGTGCCCTGTAAGGCGCCCTGTTTGGCCACCGTGTCCGTGCGGTCGTTCAGTTCTTTGTCTTGACCTGGTATGCGGGAGTGGCCTCTGACCTTCTTCCAATAGATTTGCATCTCATTGGTTGTGATCAGATGGTCGCAGGCCATGAATAGGTCTTTGTGTTTTACCGATTTATGATTGGAGGTGCGAAAGTCGTTTTGTTTCCATATTGGAAGGTGGCACACAAAACTCATACGAGCGTAATTCGAATCGGTGCATATGAGGAGTGTGCGGACGTCGTGGTCCACTGCTATTTGCAGTGCTATGAGGATTGCAGCGACTTCGGCGTATTGCGAGGTTTGTGGCCCGAGCTGAAATCCCTGAGGTTTGCATGGCTGGTCGTTGAGCCATACCACGCCTGCCCCGGCTTTCATGTGTTTTTTCGTGGTGGTATGAGCATCCATCCACATATGCCGTGACCATGTCTTTGCAGACGTCGTGTTCGAAGTAGTGGTGGTGTGAGTTAGTGGTCGGTGTTGGCTCGCTCGGAATGGTTACGGTGGAGGGTATGTCGTTGACGCACCGGTGGCATGCTGCTAATTCGGTACCCAAGGGACTCTTTTTGTTTTGGGCATATCGCACTTCGATGTTAAAACTCTGCAGCGCCATTAGCCATGAGGCCACTCGAGCATTTGTCACGACGCCATCTCTGATGCGTTGGCTGTTCAGAAATGTGACGGGTTGGTGATGAGTTTCCACTATCACCTTTTGGCCACCAACGTAGTTGGAGAAATGTTTGACCGCCCATACCGTGGTCAGCAACGCTTTCTCGCAGTCTGAATACTTAAGTTCCGGTGCAGAAAGTGTTTTGCTGGCGTATGCCACCACTCTTTTGTCTTGGTCGTGGTACTGAAAAAGACCTGCACTCATACAGTAAGTGGAGAATCCTGCGTCTAAGTGGAATTCTTTGTCGCAGTCAGGATAGGACAAACAGGGGGCTGTGCCTAATTTGTCCTTGAGGGTTTGCATCGCCTGTTGTTGGCGTTCCTCCCAAGCAAATGGGACATCTTTACGAAGCAAATCCGTTAGCGGTTTTGCGATGTCGGCATAGCCGTCTATGAACTGGCGTGAGTAATTACAGACACCTAAGAAGCTCCGCAGTTCGGAGACATTGGTAGGTGCTGTGATGTTGGCTACGCCCTGTGCTCGGCTGACCTGGGGTAGGACCCCAGTCGAGCCTACCAAAAGACCGACGTAGTTCACTTTGGTTTTGCACCATTGGCATTTGGCCAGAGAGACTTTGGCTCCAGCCTCTGTTAGTTGTCGGAGGACGTGGTCGATTTCATTCAGGTGCGCTTCTAGAGTGTCGTTTCGCATGAGGATATCATCCACGAAGATGAGCGTACCTCGCTGTCCTGCGTCTGGGCAGGCTTTATTTAAAAAGATGTTGAATTCAGCTGGCGAATTGGCGTAGCCAAAGGGACACCGGGTGAAGGTGTATTGGCGGTTGGCGAACGTGAAGGCTAGTTTGTGTTGGTCATCAGGGTGGACCGGAATGGTCCAGAATCCTGATGCCACGTCCATGGTTGAGAAATATTTCGCATTACGGACCTTTGGCAGTTCCTGTTCCAACTGGGTCATGGGCCACCGAGACAGGGGAACCTGTTGGTTCAACCGACGGTAGTCTATGGTGAGCCTCCATTTCCCATTTGGTTTGAGGACCGGCCAAACCGGTGCGGAATAGGTGCTGTTGCACGGTCGAATTATGCCTTTCTCTAGGAGGCCGTCGATAATTTCTTGGACTGGTTCGTACGATGCCAACGGTATTTTGTACTGTCGCACGAATGTCGGGGGGCGCGCCTGGAGATGTGGGAATACGCACGGAGTGTATCGTTGTGAGACCACAATCCAATGAGTCTTGCGAGAAAACCGCTTGGTGTTTGTTTAACACTTCGCGAAGTTTTTGACGTTCGTTGTCGTCAACTAGGGCGTCGGCTTCTTCGATTACTCGCCTGATGTCGTCTTGTACCGTGGGTTGAGGATTAGCGTTAGCGCCTGACGGTTTAGTGGTCAGTTGTCCATGCTCGTCGGAGCTGGCTTGGACCTCAACCGTTTGGACGAGTAGTTGATTGTTTCGTGACAGATCAACTCGTGCCACAGAGTCGGTTTTAAGTTTGGCAGCCGGAATGAGGGTGACCAGTTTGGAGGGTAGGGTGTAAACCACCTCTGCCACAGGATGGTCGCCCTTGAGCGCGAGTGGGATTTCTCCCACTATTGGCACGGTGAGCTCAAAATCGTGGAATTTTGTGCTGATGAGCCAGCCTAATCGGAGTCCGCGTTGGACCTGTATCGGGTCCGCAGTGCGATTGTTTACTCCTATTGTGATAAAGCCTGAGTTTAGACTTACCAGAGGCATGGCATCCAGGGTAAGCCCTAAGTCGGTTAGGAGTGGGGACGGCTGGAAGAATGCCTGTGTGTGTGGTCTAAACCTTGTCCTGGTGAAACGTGCATATGTATAGCAACATTGCAGGTTCTTTTGGGTACCACAGTGTGTTCAGACGTTATCACTCGGCAGACTTCTGGAATTGTCTGACCCCCCTTTAGTTTGTTTCCATCAGGTGGGGTACTTGACGCATGGGTGGAGGCCCATAGGGTGTTGTTTATGGTGTCGACTTGGACACCCAACCGTACGAGTAGGTCGCTTCCAACGCATATAGCATGTGGAAGATTTGGCACGATCAGGAAGTTGTGTGTCAGCTTCCTTTGGTTCAACTGCAGGTCAAGGGAACATGCGCCCGTGGACCTGGCTACCTTGTTGGGGACCGCGTCTAAGGCGAAACGAGAGGACATTCGCACTGGCCGCATGTCGGGGTGGTCTAATGCTAGCGCATCGAACAGCTCTCGGTTGATAGCCGACCGGTCGCTCCACAGATACAGGTGCACATCTGTTACGTGGCGCCCGCAGCATCCGATGCCATTGGTTACCTGGGGACAGAATGGGTTGTCTGTCTTGGCTGCCTGAAAGGAGCATAAAAAGTTTTCCCGCGAATGGGGAACACTTTCTGGCCAATGCAGTTGCGTCCGTTCGGCTGCCAGAGGGTTCTCAGAGCAAGACGGTTGGTCACGGTCTAACCATGGTAGTTGGTTTGCTTCCGCGTTTTCACCCGATGGGGTGTGAATGAAATAGCACTGGGTCTCCCCCAGTTCGTGGACCGGAATGGTCAGAGGTTGTCGAACTTGGGCCCAGAGCTTCTGTTGCCTGAAATCGATCAAAGGTTCGAACCGATTTAGCAGGTCTTTTCCTACCAGAAATGGTATGGAGTCAAGAGGAGAGATATAGACGGGGTGAACCAGTGTCATTGGACCAATAGCCAACTGGACAAGTGAGACCGAGGTTAAGGTGGTGTTTTCATGGGAGAAAGGTCTTACCTCCACAGAACATGAGCGTAGCTTCAAGTCCTTATTGGCCTTGATTCGCGGCCGAACGCAGTTGTTGAAAAAGCGAGGTTGACATGATGGTGATGTCTGCTGCAGTGTCAAGCAAAGCATCACAGGTTACTACTTCTTCTAATGTCAGCGACAATAGAATTTTCGAGCGAACCCCTGTTCGGTAAGGTGACAGATGAACTGGGTTACCGGGGGTTCAACCTGGACAGATGAATCGCCTTGGTTAGGGAGTTTATCTTTCTTGTCCAACTGGACAACTAGAACAGCGCTTGGAGGGGGAAGGTCCTCACCTCCTTCTGCGGTGTGATCTAGGTGGTCATTCTGGTTGATGTCCTCTCCGTTAGGGGGGACAGGTTCAACGTGGGCACCTCCAGGACTCACCGTTTCGACGGGTTCCTGAGGTTGAAGGTCCGCATTGTTTTGCGTGGTCGTTTCCGGATTAATGGTAGAAATCGTCAGTAGGTCGGCCTTTTTTGTACGACGATTTTTCTCCATTTTCTGCAATAACGCCTTTATGTTCTCTATGTCCTCTTTGCTCAGGCGCGGGGTCTCTCGTTCTCCTTCTGCCTTCGCCCGAGGGTTTCTCGTTTCCGAGTCTTCCCCCTTTGGTGGTGGTCGGCGGAAAGGAGCTGGCGACCACTCGGCCTGGTATCTACCCTGATTCTGGTTTCGGTACCCACGGTCGGTATTATGGGCGGCTGGTTTTATCATATCCGTTGTATGGATATCTACCCCGTTGGGGGTTTCCCTGATATCCATCGCGCCCCATTCGTTCGTTACGTGGGGGCCGTGGCTCCCGGTCAGGCCAGTATGGTCTGACCTGGTTTCTATCGTGACTTTGCCGCATGTGGTTATGCGGAGGGGGTTGTCCCCTTCCTGAGTGCGGTGTGACAGTAGGCGCAGGGCCTGCGTCGGGCACCTTCGCTTTGGGGGCTCCTTCGAGCTCCATGGTTCCAGGTTCCCGACTTACCGCAAGTACGGCGTTGTCATGGAACTTGGCGTGTGACTGTTTCTGTTTTTGGAAACCTAGGACAGCTAACTCTCGTAGCTGCCCAATGTTGGAGGAACGAGGGTTTGCCATGACCCCAAGGTGGTGGCTCGTAGCGGGATGGAGGTTTTGAATGAAAAGCGACTTGAAGTTCAGCTCTTCTTCCATCCCTGGCTCATTGCGGGTACCAAAATAGGCTTGGAGTAGTCTATAATAGTACTGTTGGGGTGGCTCCTGTCGGCCCTGTTTGATCACAAGTGCTGTGGTTAGGCCGCACTGGGATGCGCTATCGGAGAATTCTCTCTCCAAAGCTTGGCACAACCTGTCGAAATCTCCTTTAATGGGGTCAGGTTGGCGATCGACAAACCGGCTGACCTCGCGACTCGCTGTTAATTTGATCAGATAGATTTTGTCCTGGGTCGAAGCCTCTGGAAACTTTTGCAGGTAAAACCTGAGGTCTTCTAGGTACGAGCGAGTATCGTTTATGCCTCCGGGGGCAGGTTCAAATTTGGGTATGTGTCGGGCTATCTTTTCGAATTCCCGGTCGATGAAACCACGGGGCAACTGGCGGACCATTGGGGAGGGCGCCGGCCCTCGACGTATCGTGTCTGGGCTTGACCCGAAAGGTTGGATACAAGTTTCGGTAATGGTTGCGTGAACGGCAGTGGAGGAGTGCCACCACCAGCTCCTGGAATGTCAGGGTTAACCTTTTGTTCGACAGGAGAGGGCGGAGCTATTCCAGCCACTCCGGCTGTGAGGGCGCTCCTCAGCTCTCTTCTTCTGGCTTTCTCTACCTCATCGGCCAAATTCGTAATTTGGCGGTGGGCCTCTGTGAGCTCATGCTGAGTCTGATCGAGTTGCGCCTGCAACAGTAGAACCTGTTCCTGTTTGGCGTCAAGTCGCTTACTGGAGACACCTGTTCGCCTCCCGCACAGCTGCAGCCACCTCTTTGACTGTTCGGAGTTCGTTGTAGGCCTCTTTACATGCCTCATCCAACTCCTTGATAACGACGCTTTGGTTGTCGATTGTCTTATCGCGTTCACCATATTTCGGTTTTTTAGTGT
The DNA here is from genome assembly GCA_018398805.1 of Hirundichthys speculiger. Classification (NCBI taxonomy): domain Eukaryota; kingdom Metazoa; phylum Chordata; class Actinopteri; order Beloniformes; family Exocoetidae; genus Hirundichthys; species Hirundichthys speculiger. The sequence continues at coordinate 195,893 of JAGFBZ010002454.1, read as the reverse complement.
TGCAATGGTGTCCTCGCACTCTTCTTTTCTCTTTGCTTCCTCATCTCGCTCGGTTATAAGTCGGGTCGTTTGTGCTTCTGTTTCTTCGATTTTAGATTGATGCTGTGCCACTTGGGCTTCAAGGGACGCAGTGTCTTGCAGCAGTTGGTCTATTTTCTGGGAACGTAACTCGAGTGAGGCCCGCGCCCTTCCCAGCAGTTCTTGTGCTGTTCGGAAACGGGTGGTTAGCAAAATCGTCATGTTACCCAACGTCTTAATCAGGGCCTTGTCTTTCGGAGGGTTGCTAAGGGTTTCAGCTATTAGCTCCGTCAGGCGAGCTTCGACTTCCGTGGTCGTCCACCCTTCCACCTCTTCTTGGTAGCCAGGATTCAGCTTCTCCGTAAGTTCAGTTACGGCTAATTCCAGGCTATCAAGGGGTTCTCCGGGGCTGGACGCCTCAGAAGGATTGGCACCTGCCATTTTACCTCTGTGCGAGTTATGCTGGCGGGGCGCCTACTCTCTAGCCTGGGGGTCACTTAGCTCGCCGAACGTGGGTTCTGGCGTAGCCTAGTCTGTTCCACTTCTTCTAAGCCTAATTCGGATCCGCTCTACCTAGCTTCGGTTAGCGCTTAGCGTCTAGCCTAGCCACTTAGCTTAGCTTGACCTAGCTTCACTAGCTTAGCCGCCTAGTCCGATGAGCCACTAACAGTCAAGTCAGCTTCGGTTAGCACTTAGCCTCCTAGCTTAGCTACCTAGCTTAGCTTAGCTTAGCGCAACTAGCTTAGCCTCCTCGCCTGATACCACAACAGCCTAGTTAGCTTCAGTTAGCACTTAGCCTTCTAGCCTAGCTACCTAGCTTAGCCTAACTTAGCTCAACTAGCTTAGCCTCCTGGCCTGATATCACGACAGCCTAGTTAGCTTCAGTTAGCACTTAGCCTTCTAGCCTAGCTACCTAGCTTAGCCTAACTTAGCTCAACTAGCTGCAACTGACTGGGCTCGCACTTAGCCTTCTGGCTAAATGAGCTACAACACAAACTAGTCAGCTCTGGTTAGCACCTAGCCTCTTAGCTTAGCTTCTTAGCTTAGCCTGACCTAGCTTGATACGCTATGAGTCGACCTGGCTAGCTCCAGTTAGCCTTTAGCTTGGCTGAGGGCTTGCTTGAGCTTCTCTAACTACCAGTGTAGCTTGTACTGACCCCTAGTGGTCACACCTCAGTCCTGCAGCTCCCTATGGGTCTCAGGTTCGGGTTAGACCACTCAATCAACTATATTCAGGGGAAGGTGACACTCAAGAACCGCAGGTGGTCTGTTGTCTCCTACAGTGGTTACGATGGATTGCAGCTGGGTGAGGACGCAGCCGGACAGATTCAGAGCTAGAGATCCGCACAGTGTCCACGTATTGGTTCAGAACCGAGAGTTAACACTCTCACAGTACCAAAGCCAGACACCTCGATCTCAGCTCAGAGTCTCAGCTGACAGTTTCTCCACAGCTTTTAATCCAATCGATTGTCACTGCTTGCCTACAACAGAGCTACCGGTTCAGAGTTGCACCAATTCCCTCTCAGTTTATCCCACCTTTAAGGTTAATTCACTGTGAAAGTTGAACAAACACCCCACTTTTGACTGTTAATCTCAACAATCTGCCTGTGTAATCTCTCAAACAACGACAGTGAACTCTGAGATACAGAATGTCACTTATTTCAGGCTTATCCTGACAAGTCTATCACAAAATTGGATTCACTACTGCTTTCTGCTCGTTACAATGGAGAATCGATGCACTCTCTGGCGCCACTTGGTTACTCTGACAATGCCCACCAGAGGGGAGTGTTTCTTCACCTGCAAGCTCCCAAGGGCCCGCTTCACGGAGGGTGGTTACCAGTGCGATGACGTCGCCACGCCACGCCTTGACTCCGCCCACCTTGAGGCTCTCGGTGTGTAACTTGATTCACTTCACCTCTGGCCAGCGACCAGCAACAACACACAGCGCACAGTTACACCAATTTCACAATTTCACGATCACAAGCGTTCGTTAGTTCACCAACTTTTGATACACAATCGGAACCACGGCGGGTTCTCAACTTTCACTTCTGCTTTTAAAGTTTTTACCAACTCTGCTGCACAGAGCACTTTTCACTGTCTCCCCGGCCGGAGACGCGGCGCGCGCTCCCGCGCGTGCACTCTGCCGGCACACACAGACAAGGGGAAAACACGTCCCGGTTCCTCAGCTCGGATTTTCTGGGCTCCGATCGCCACTTCACTTTCTCTTCAAAAAGTGATTTGACTATTTTGCCACACAGATCTGAATCTTTACGGCAATCCAACTTTAACTTCGCTTAAAAGTTTTCACAACTCCAGTCGCACTAAGCAAAGATCTCGCGTCGGTGCGTGAGCGCGCCTGGCTCACGGTTAGGTTTTTGGCTAAATGATCACAGATCGTGTCCCTCAGTTTCTTAGAACTAAAGAGCGGGACTTCACTACTGTGACACAAATAATGGTTTTCCTTCAGATGTTAATCTGGGAAACACGGGTCTCTGCACCTCTCAGGCGTGCAGGACAGGACGGCCCGCGGGCTCGCTTCCTGGTTCTCTCACGGTCTTGTCACCGTTACAGAGGAGAGAAAACTTTCGTTCGCCGCACTGGATTGACTTTTCGTGCCTTTGCACAGCAATCTTTTTATGGCGACAACGCGCAAAATGAGACAACGAGTTTCTGGTTAGCTACGCCAGAACGTTGCTCTGCTGAGTGGACAAATCAACGTCGGATTCCGCGATCGATTGATTTTCCAAGCTCAGAGCAGTTCCAAAGCATTTCGGGAACACGCCGAAGCTTTCGTCTGCTTTGGGCCCTTAAAACAAAGTCTTAAAATGCATGCGTTACTTGGGGAGCGTTATTTCTCCCGGTTACGGTTGTTCGAGGAGTTTTCGTTCAAACTTGCCGCTGCGCGTCTGCGTTTCCGGGCGGCAGTGGTGCGCGGGGACAGCAGATTTTACACGACTCTGGTTTTCAGCGTGAACTCACAGATTAAATTTTCCCAGCAACTAGTGGTCCCATATGGATGGTGCCAAAAATAATGTAGGGGTTTCTCACTCGATCTACCAAGATCTTAATAGAAATCAGGGTGCCACCGGCTTTTATTAAAAAGGCGGAAAAATTCTTATCAATGAATAACTGTGGTGAGAATTCTGTGGGTTCTTGTACCACGCCAATGCTGGGAAAATCAATCATCAGAGTCCGACAAGCTTTAACCATTTATTTAGACACAGACAATAAAAACACAGGCATATATGGCAATTATAAGATACGATATCTATATCAGACCAACTATAATAACGGGATGGTGACTTCTGAGCTTCTGATTGGCTAGAACACAGAAGAGGCAAGGCAAGCGGAAGGGAGAAGAAGATGGAGATAGAGTAAAATAAAATAAAATAAAAATAAACTCAGGCAGGGTTGCCTGTAGCTTTGCTATCAAACCAAACTACTGATCGGGAACTGGAAGAGGCTTCTAAACCATTAACCAGCTAAGGAAATTAAACAAAACTCTAGGTTTAAATGACTGTTGAATGATAATAGCTAGGCCGGGTCAGCTGTGATTTATGCCAGAGTGCCAGATGTAAGTACCGTGGACCGTCCGCCCGTTCACCTACCGCTGGAGGCGTCTCGGTTCGCGTTGGTCAAGGGGGCGACAGCGACGGCTATCAGTGGTCGTCTGGTATCCGTTGATGTCGGCCGGTTGAGACAATTCTGCCCGCAGAATCGTGGAGGACCGTTGCGACAGAGTTCTCCCTCTTCGTCCGGTGGTCGTGGGTCGGTTCGGTCCCGGTGCTGGATCGGTGTTGACTGGCACGTGGTCTGACAAAGTTCGTTGTAACAACGAACTTTCAGCGCTCGGCCCAGAAGAATGGGCTTGCTACTTTCCGGAGAAAGTGATTTTGCGGCAAAAGGAAAAAAAGTTGCAGCCGCTGGAAGTTGCTGCGTGGTTGTACAAAGTTCGATAGAAACTGGATTATTGAGCGTTGAGTGCTACGTACTCTCACGCTCGCCGCAGTAAAGATTGCCAAAGTGTTCAAAAATCAAAAGGAGATCAGCGGAAAAAGTCTGATCACAAAACTGAGTTTACTATAACTCGTTACGGCGTCCGGCGTTGCTGAGGAAACGCTGGACGAAAAACGTTGGTCTACCAAAACTTAACAAGAGACGCGTAACACGTGAAAAATTCTAAGTTCTAACAAAAAGGAAAAACTTGGCCAAAGTACAAAATAAAGATAGCAACAGAGAGAGATTCAGAAAATTGAGAGCGTTAAGAGATTTTTTAAGAGAAGAGCGAGCGAAGAGAGAGCTGCATTGCCTTTTATACTTTTTGAATATTCATTAACACTTGGGGGTAGGTCAGTGGGGACCAACCCATACTTCTCTGCCCTTGTGGGCTTTCCAAAAATCATCTGTTTAGCTGATCAATTGCCACACTTTGCTACGGTTAATACCAAATACCATTATTAAATGCACACACATTGGTTGGATTAAATGACATAGCGTGATACCAATATCTGACACAACGGTTTGATTAGTTTTAAAACCATGTAAGTGGTTAAAGAATTTTAACTTAAGTTATACAGTTCGTTGCCATCCGTCTGCAGTACACTTTTTGGTCCGGTAGATGGCAGTGTTGTTCCAGTGATTCCAGTCCTGACCTGTTGCTCACCTCCCAGAGATCAGAGAAGTTTATGTGTATTTCGCCAGTGGTCTGGCCCAAAAAGGTCACAAAAAGGGGGTCGTAGAGGTGTCTAAACTCTGCACTCCGGGGAGGATTTACACCTGGTCTGTTCCTGGTTCCCTTAATTTACATGCAATGTGAGTCAACAGAGCAAGATTTACATAGCAGAGGATTCTGACTTCAAACGCAGAGACCACTTTGTCTGAGGTCGTTCCGATTCCAGGCGGCCAGTTCCTCTCCTTTTATTACCATAGAAAAGGACGTTTTATCTCCTCAGTGTGGGGGAAACAAGATTAACTAGTTGAGAAACGTCTGCTTTCGGATCTGGTTTGTGTATTGTAAGTTCCATGGGATAACACAAAGTCTGTATTCCTGAGTGGGAAGAAAAAGGTCAGCAAGCCAGGGCACGAACGGTCAGAGGGAGAGAGGGGGAAAAGTTCAGGCCTGTTTTATTTATTAATCCTTTGTCTAAAGGCAGGATGAGCAAGGAAGAGGGGATCCTACATGCGTACTGAGCCCGTCTTTGTTGGCACTCGGACCATGCCCGAACACCAGTCGGTTGGCTCCTCCACTCTGGAGATGACACCAGTGTCCTCCGTTTTCTTGAGTTCCTCTTTGACTTTGCCAAGAAGAGGGATGGGGACCCGTCTCGGGGTGGCCAGTGAATAGGGAATAGCGTCTGGCTTAAGCTTAATCGTATAAGGCTGCTGCATCATCCCTAAACCCTTACACAACTTTGGGTAGGATTCCTCCATTTCTGACATATCTATGCTGTCTGCTTTGTATACTAGTTTCAGTTTCACACTTGCTGGTCTGCTTAACAGGGCTACATTCAAGTCATTGACAACATAAATATCTTCCTGTATCACCTGCTCTCCTTTACATAGTGACTCACTTTACCTGCCTAACACAGATAAGGGCATGCGGCCTGGACCAAACAGTGGTCTATCCGACTTAAGCAACTGTGTGTCTCTTCCAGTAATGGCATAGAAGGTCTGGGCTGGAATAACTGAAACATCAGCTCCTGTGTCTATCTTAAACCTGACTTTATGGTTTCTTATAGTCAAATCAGCATACCATGGGTCTAAGCCTGCATCAACTGAGCCTAAGAACAAGGGAGAGTCACTGCTTTCTGTTTCTACAACACGGACTGTTTTGGTAGATTTACATATTTTACTGTAATGACCTCTCTTTCCACATGTGTGGCATGTCACCTCTTTGGCTGGACATTGTGCTTTTAAATGGCCAGGGGATTTTCCACATCTGTAGCATGTAGACTGGTGATCAGAAGATGGTTGTGGCTTTGTAGACTGGTGCTTTGAGTGATGAGAGGACTTGGGTGCATTGATGCATCAATGTCCATCCTACCTCCACCTCTGAGGTCTGTCTGCTGCTTTTTAATCACTTCAGATTGTCTGGCTTGCTGGACTGCTTTTCCCAGTGTCAAGTCTCTGTCTTACTGCATCCTTTCAGATAGACTGATGTCTCTCAGACCCACCATGATGCGATCTCTTACCAGCTCGTCATGGAGTGCGCCATATTGGCAGTTCTCAGCTAGTGTATACAAGGCAGTAATAAAAACATCCACAGGCTCGTTCGGCTGCGGGACTCTTTGGTTGAATCTTGCCCTCTCATATATGACATTTTTCCTGGGCACGAAGTATGCTTCAAACGTGGCTTTTACCGGGCCGTACTGCTGTCTCTCTGTGCGGTGGTCAAGTCATGTCCCCGCAGGATGTCGTCTGCTTCATCCCCCATGCAGTAGATTAGCGTGTTCACCTGGTTAGCCTCTGTGCTAAGATAGAGATTGCTAGCCAGTCGGAATCTCTTGAACCTGCGTATCCACTGTTCCCAATCTTGAGGTTTTGAGAAGTTGAAGGCTTCCGGTGGTTGAATGGTGAATGTAGCGCCCGGAGCGCTCGCGTTAGCCTGTAACTGCGGAGCTTGGGGAGCCGCGTTGCCGCCGTCCTCGTCAGCCATCTGGATCGATGGCATTAACTCTTTCAAATCTCTCTCTTCAGCTCCAAACTATAGCTGGTTACCACTGTTGTCGCCCACTTCTGACACCATGTCGTGGTGTGGGTTTAATAAACAGTCTTGTGGTAACGTAGAATACTTTTATTCCCGAACCGGCTCTCACAGTAACAGCAATACAGAAGCGTAGTCAAGAGCACTCTCCTCATAGCTTCGTACATCCGGTCTAAACTTCCTGTTTGCCTGTCAATGTAAAAGCACGTAACGCTAACACCACACAAGTAATATTTGAAAAAAGCTAACCAAGATGCACAAAACAACAATAAATGATTAAAATAAACTGAAAAGTTGAAATGTTTAATCCCTCTCCAGTGTCCATTGCAAGCAATGCAAACAGAGCCTGTTGACCCATAATTCAGTTGGGAGACTTCGCTTCCCCTCAGAATAAATGGGAAGTGAAACAGCTGAAGACTGAAATGTCGGGGGTTGTGCTTGGGTTTACAGCTGAAAGGGAACTGTAGCATCTTGAAAGTCTGACCTTGAACGAGAACGGGTGAGAGGCTTTGGAGCTCGCCTTGGAGCCGCTACTCCAACTCCTCGATCTGTGTTCAAATTCATAATTTGCATCAACTGACTGTGAAGCTGTAATGACTCTGAAGATGTAATAGCACATTAAATCAGTTAATTACACAGTTGGAAGGCAAACGTGGCAACTCGTTGAACTCTAGGCAAAGTTTTATGTTAATCAGGCGTCACCTCCCTCTGAGACTTTCAGTGGCTGAACTGACTGCACTCCCTTGTCTGAAGATACAGTAATCCCCCACACTTCACGGTTAATGGGGGCTGTGACCCCCCCGCGAATGGTGAAAACCACGATGTGGATGTACATGTACATGTACATGTATATGTACATACAGTATACATGTACGCGCATATGCAAAATCTACGAAGGTACACTCACTTTGACGATCTCTCCTCTGTGCGTAGCTGACGAGAACAAGAGATGGGAGATGCGGGGACGCATGTCAGCCAATCAGCGTACAGACAACCAACTGCACAGTAATGTCCGTCATAGCAGCCAATCACAGGCCTTGATATTCGTTCATGGGGCCTCCCCTGTCAGCTCTTGTTGCTTCCTGAGACTCGTACTTGATGTGATGGGTTTCGCTTCAGTCTCGCGGGCTTCGTTTGAATTTTGTTTTTCGAATATTTTTTTTTCTATGAATATTTTTGAAACTTCCACGATGTACTGAGACCGCGATTGCTGAGACCGCAAAGTGCGGGGGATTACTGTACTAGAGATCAGGATGTCATGCAGACAGATGATAACATAGAATAAAAAGACTGATGGTATCTGCTGTATGGACAAGGTGATGAAGCACATAGCTGATTCCAAATCTGGAAATCCAATGGACAACTGTCCACTGCAAGATACCAAGGCTCTGTTATTAGATTACCATTTTCCGCATTTAAAAAAAAATCCATCAATACATTGAGCCACTAGTTAATTTTGCTAATTGAGCAGCAAAGCGATCCAACTGACTGTAATATTGTGCTGTAACACAGCTGTTTGCTGCTGAAAAAATTTAGCGTGACCGACGCAGTCACTAACAGCTGTGTAAGTAGCACACAGTCCCACTCTCAGTTTGAAATCAGGGGATGCTTTGTGCATCACAGCATTTTAGAAACAGATTTAAAAAAATAAATCACCTGCTTCATCCCAGTGCGTTCTCTCCTTTGTTTCAGTCATGCTCTTCATTGAAGAATTGCTTTGTCACTGTGCAACCAAAAGGGCTTTTTTCCTCTGTAACTGCCAGAGATATTCATTATTTCTGTCTTGTCTTTCACAAAGAGAAAAACAGCATATCTGCTCTCTGAAGTCCACTAGGCTCTCAGGCTTTCTCATAAATAATCTCAGCTTCAACGTCTGAGCTGTCAACAAATATGGAGCGTGTTCTGGGAGAATTTTGGGGCAGTACTCCAGGGCCAGGAGGAGCCCCCCCCCCCCCCCCCCCAGCTTCAAGACGCAGACTACAACCAAAGAAAACGCCTTGAAGAAAATCCCCTTCTTCAAATCATGCTGTTATTACAGCGAGCATTTCTAAGGTTGGTTTGTCAGACAGATACTCATTTTCCAACAGCGATCCCCAGAGCCCAACACACTCCCTCAAGCTCTGCCAAGAAGACCCCGAGGTTTTCCCAAGCCAGCCAGAGAGAGACAGCTGGTTTCCAAATGACCTCACCTGTGCGGAAGACGCATTTTTCTCTAAGTGTTCAACGTAAGAAAGTAAAGTTCTTTAGAGAGTGCTTGTTAAAACACCAAGTCATTGCTGTGGAGGCACGGAGGAGAAACTGGCTCTCTGGGTTTTTTTGTCATCCAGATGAATGGAATAAGCTCCTGGAGCAATACCACAGAATAAAGGTGAATTCCAATTCCTCCCTTAACCCTCAATCTCAACCTTCAATCTCAAAAATCCGCACTCCCGTGAAGTGCAAGTGCTGTCCTGATTCTTAGAACGCAAGTTGAGGGACAAGTTTGAGGGCTGTATCGCCCTCAATATTGATATTCTCCAGCGCCACCCTTGGAAGTGAGGGCTACCCAGAAGGCATTGCGTATTTTTGCCAAAATGTCTTCGAAAAGGATGGCGCCGAAAAAAGCGAGCTTCAAATGTAAGTATTTTTGTAGTTAATAAAGATATAAATGTTACCAAACCATCTTACTGTCTTCGTTATATATATTTATATTATCTTAATTTTCTTCTACTTCTTTTTCGTCCTTTTCTTGACAGACTGGACGTAGATTTGGCATAAGGCCGGCCCCCACAGTCTGAAGACGTAACTGCACTTAAGGGGTGTCCCATTTCTAAGTCACGAGATAGCGCTTCCACTTCCTGGTGTCAACACAGAGCAGTCAGTCTGCCAGGTGTGTCACGTATATTGTGGAATATTTTGTTAAAATGAGCATGAACCATTACTACAGTAAGGAGCCAAACAAATTCTTCTTTTTTTTTTTCAACCCGGCCAGCATTTGTGTGTGGTGCCCACCATGAGATATAGATGGGCTGAGAAACAGGCCTCGTGCAAGGTTTGTCCATGTGTTCCATGTTTGCTCCATGTGAACTGCTCATAATAGTTATGCCACTGCATGGGTTAGGGTTAGGAATGGGTGTTTTTATCCAGGTCCAAGTGAACGCATGTGGCCAGTTCAAATGGCGCCAATACGGAGCCACATTCTTATCTCATACAAGAAGAAAGGTAATTTTAGCAGTGTGTGTTTCACAACCTCATTATTCTGGTCACTACCAGTTGATCATGATTGTCTGTGAGGGTTGGACTTCTTCCCTCACTTTAACATGACAGACCAGTACTAAATCTCTGCTGATGCCGTCCTAAACTGTCCCTCAATCTCCTTGACACACACACCGCTTCCTTTTTTTTTTTAGATGATGAATATGTTGCATTTTAGCACAAAACTAAACAAAACAAAAAACTCTTCAAGGCTCTCTTCAAGAGCTTCGCCTTGCTCTTCAAGGCGGAGCAGTTTCTAGAGAGTTAGATAACATCTTATCTGAGGTTATACCCCTTTAATTAAGCACTCAAAAGTCAAAAGTGGTTGCTGCATGTCCCATAGTCCTCTGCTGAAAGCCTCCTTATCGCTTCATCGGCGTACCAGCAGACTGAATGGGTTTGAATGAGTTCAGCGGTAATAAGCTCTCAGCATCTGCATCACACATCGTAACTGGCAGGTGGAAGAATAGGCTTTCCATCAGTGTTGCACATTGTATCCTAAACCTAAAAATACTTTTAATAAAAATAAATTTATTTGAATTTCCAGCCTGTCACGTTCTGCTGTGAATTTCCTCTCCTGTAACAGAAAAGTGCATGTTTCAGTAATTCGTTTTCTCTCTTACTCCCCTCTACTCTGAGATGCTGACATCCTCAGTCGAACCAGGAAGTCCGTTCATGATCACGCCTCTCTCAGCGTTCACCTTGACGGCCCCACAAACCCCCTGAAACAGCCTCCTCCCCTCCCCTCCACTGCCTCTCCCATTGGATGAGAGACAGACCCAGAGTCTGATCTGATTGGTTGTCAGGGCACAGCCTGTTGCTGGGCTGTTTCCATGGAGATCACTATCGCCTTTTTTTTTCCACTCCTCATCCAGAAACAGACAGAAAGAGGATTTGAAGAAGAGACAAACGATGGCAATGACAGGAGAAAGCGATCAGATGGAGGGAGGAAGGTGTGATGTGACAGATGGAAGTTTTGTGTGTCACTGAAGCTGTAAGGGGATTTAAAGTTGAGGAATTCTGGGAATGCTGCAGTAAAGATGGCGCTTGTTGGTCAGATGATGTCTCATCCTGAATTCTAATTTTCCTCTTTAACTGTTTGAATTTGCAAATAGACACAGAGATGCTTTCACGTACAAATTTTATGTTGCTTAATCCAGAAACCAGAGGACTCCTGCTTTGTGACTAACACACCACTGCAGAAGATTATTAGCATTCAAAAAGCTTCGTAGAGCCATTCAGGGTGCGTGCACAGCTGTGGACTGCATCTGGCTGTTTCTGCTGCCTCTTCCACTTTTGAACAGAAAATCTTTTCTTTTTTGAGCAAAACCTTTTTTTTTTTTAAGTTGTCTTTTCTTGTTTTGTTTGTTGTATCCCATCTTACCAAATCCATGCGTTTTCATGGCATCTGCCACTATGATGTCATCCCAGGGTGCAGCACAGGTTAAAGAAGCCAGCAGCAGTGCTGGTGAAACAGTACCAGATGCAGATATTTGGCTGCTGGGGGGGGGGTTGGATAAACATGATGAGCAGGAGGAAGTGATCGATGCGCAGAAAGGTGAGAGGGATTTAGAGACCGAAGTTGTGACAGGGAGAAGAAGAGCAGAAGATTTAATAAGGAGCAACAGCATGAAAGAAGTGCTCTGATATAAAGAACATGCGCTGTGATGAGAAAAATAAATTGTGTGTGTATGAGGGAATAAAGAATCCCGGTCCTTATATATCTCCCATCGTATGCCCTTACATACTTTTGGCTTGTTGTACTTTATTTTACTAGCTAATTATTTATTGGCCAATAAGAATTTTTCCTTTATGACGACGGGGATACTGAACATGGCCTGGTAGAACGGGAACAGGACACAGAACTGTGAGAAAAGCGGCGCTTGCTCTTCAGTAGTGCCTTTACGGGTTTTTTTTTCTTAAGAAGCTATATCCTGTAGCCATGGTGAATCACGGAAACTGACCTCCATTGATGTCACTGAGCCTAGAGTGAACATACTCAGAGTTAATAGAAACTACTCTCAACCCCTGCTGACAAACTGGAATCTCAGGTTTGTTGACTGAGACTTAGTTTTATCCTAAATCTGAGTTTGTTGAACCTTCTTTTTGAAACAGACCCCTGGACTTTGACTGGACCATTGCAAAAGCTTGATTCCTTTCTTTTTCATACATTCTAATGTAAACCTGTTTTGTTGGATGATCCAGGTTCACTGAAGTGGCCATTGTCTTGAGTTTCTATTTAGTTTTTATGTGTTTTGCTGATTTCCTGATGTGGTTTCAGGGGTGGTGTTTTTGTTTTGTTTTGGATTTTTTTCTGTTCAGTCTTTTTTGCTGCCTTCCTTCTCTCTCTCCGCTCTCCGCCTGCCTCTATCGCTGGTCGTCCTCCTTGACTGTTCACACCTCCGTCCCATCAGCCCTTGAGAGTGTAAAGTGTCCTGTGATCCCGTTGTACTTTGATTTCTGCTTTTCTTTTTTGTTCATCTCACCCCTGCAGCTGTTGATTTTTTTGGTTATGTGGTGGTGGAATGATTTTTGCTAAAATGACATGAATCCAGATGCCGCCAAACAACCCCTAATCACCACCCTCCCACCATCATGCTCAACAGCTGAAGTGTGGCTCTTGTGTTAAAACCACGTGTTTGATTTCCACCAAATGTTTTGTTTGTTTGTTTTTTTTTTTTTTTGAGATGCAGCGGCAAACCAAAGCCACGCTGCCATTTCCTCTTCAAGGAAAACAGGTTTCCTCCTGACAAACCTTCCCAATGAGTCACACTTGTTCAGTATTTTTCTAATTGTACACACTTCATTATTTAACGTATTAAATCAACTCTAACATGCTAACTGAGCCCTGCAGAGTCTGGCTTGTTGCAGTTTTCTGTCTGACCCCCGGGGGTGAATTTGCTGGGACGTCCACCCACTTAATTTAAGCCACTGTTTGGCTTAAATGTTTTTTTCTCCCTTTGTGGGAGTCTTTTTACCTGCCATTATCCTTAATTTGGATTTAATATTATATTTTTAGTTAATGATATTTGCTCTGGGTTATGCTCTGGGTCTCTGTAAAGCACCTAGAGACAATTGGCATTGTAACAGACGCTATACAAATAAAATTGAATTGAACTGAATTATGTTAACACATATCTAAAGGTTTCTTTTTGTAGAGGGGCTCACACCTGCTGGTGAACTAATCGAGCACATTTGCTCCTAATTCCTGTGGGAGCTGTAAATGTGTGTTGAGTTTTCACACGCTGCTTCCGCAGTTTTTATTTTCATTTTGTTCAATAATTAATGTCACAGCATGATATGTCTTATACGGCTGATCATCCAAGGTTGCATTTGCTTAATTTAAAGACCTGGTAACGATCAGAAGATCAGAAGATCGACTAGATCAAAGATATACGCCAGTACTCGCAGCCAGGGCCGCATTAACACATTCTGAGGCCCGGGGCTGATTACCAGGATGAGGCCCTTCATGTCGTGCCCTGACGCATGATGACATCACACAAACCCACTGACACACCAGCGCAGACAGTAACCTAGCATAGGCCTACAATGACACACAGTACCCTTTCAAGCGAACTGGCAATAATATTTCAATTCAATTCAATTCATTTCAATTCAATTATAGACTTATTAACATGGTTCATTGCAGTAGTGTTGACAAAGCTGACAAAATAATGATGGAGATCAAGATGTAGCCTATCTGAATATAGCTGACCTACAGTAGAGGCCTAGCCTACTTGAAATATAGAGAATAGAGTGAGAAATGATTGGTGACTTGGGCAAATCATTCCAGAAAAAGGTAATAAATGCATTTGCTATTAAGAACAGCATGTTGAGCCCAAACAACTTTGAAATTAACTGATTTTTGAAAGGTGCTTAATGTTTAGAACATTTCTGTTTTGATAATTAGTAAAAACCGCAGAAACACACTAAACTATTTTACAATTAACGGCAGGGAGCCCGTCAGAAAAAAACGTGACTCACCAAGTGACTTGAAAATGCCCGTTTTCTGCTCTTCTTCTTTCTTCTTCTTCTGCCCAGTGTTTGGTTGTCTCCGCGGAATGCAAGCCCACGCTCTGACAAAAATGTAATCACTGCAACGATTCTCCGCAGTACCTCTCTCTCCAGTAATTAGCCTCATCTTTGAGCTGATCCTGCAGCCCCGCGTCTATCCCACGCACCTGTGTGCGAGCAGGCCAGGTGAGCACTGCATTACGGTGAGGCTGGCCCGCTTCATGCATCTCCACCCGTTCAACGGAATGCTTCCAATCTGAAAACCTCCCGTGTGAAAGATGATGATTCGTGGACGAATAATTTGCAAAAAAAGCGAAACACGTTTCCAGTGGGTTCCATATAGAGATTTACAGATTGCTTGAAGGGCTATTTCATCAAAATCCATCCATAACTTTTTGAGTTATCTTGTACACAGGCAGACAGATAAACGCCGGCAAAAACACGCCGGCAAAACATTACCTCCTTGGCGGAGGTAAAAATATTCTTACACAGACAATTCCTATCGGCTACCTGAAAGTCCCAGATAGTTGGTGCGCTCCCGGTAAACACGCTCAGGCAGAGCCACGAGAGCCGCTGGGAGCGGCTATGCGTCTTGGCGCAGCTGTGCGTCTTGGCGCAGCTGTGCGCACAGCCGCTGCTGAGAATATGTTCAAGATAACTCAAAAAGTTATGGATGGATTTTGATGACATTTTCAGGAGTTGTCAGGAATGTGAAAAGGAAGAACTGATTGCTAGCAGAGGCGCTAACTGTGCTTGCTTGCTCAGTGGCCCCTTGCTGTTCATCGCTAACGTTGACAGTTGCTTCTTTGCTGGTGGTAGCTGTAGCAGGCTGGTTACTCCATATATTGGTTAGTTTTTCTGTGTTTTCTGAATTAAATCCGTCACTCTCTCCTTTTTTTAATGCTTGCAATTTTCTCTTTTTTGCACCACTATCGTGTCTCCTTTGACTCGACAATTTAGCTCGATTATTTTTTTCTACTTCTTTTAACATTAGTCATTTGACATTGCCGTAAACGGCGCCCCCCCCTAGTGGCGAGGCCCGGGGCTGCAGCCTGTTCAGCCCATTCTTTTAATGCGGCCATGCTCGCAGCAGAAAGCTTTACCTCGTCAGTCAGGCCAAAACTTGAACAAGCACAGGGGGAAAATGCCAAACATTTTTAGGCTAATGACAATTTGTCATTCTATGAGCACATTTGTCTTTTAGGCTGACAGTAAAGCTACTTTGTTAAGGCTGGGCTCTTAAACTCAAACATGTGTATAATCAGTTTTTTGGCAGCATGGGGCAGCCTGGTGAAATCCTCCGTCGACACCGTCACTAGAGCTGGGCGATACTGGGAATTTTGGTATCGATCTGATAACAAGTAAATACAGGGCCAGTATCGCCAATAGCGATACTGATACTTTTTCATATTAAGCTTGATTTATCATGAAACTGCCTGACATTTTGGTGTTTTTGTGATTTTTGTCTTTGGATTATTTCTTTAAAACCTAGAATACAATTTCAGCAAACTTTATAGGTGACAGCAAAATACTTTATTATCGCAATTAACATTTTTCTGTGAATATTCTTTGGAGTTGAATTGTTCTGTTCATAATGTTTTTTCTAGTCCACCTCTTATATCTTTCAATACTTGTGTAATTTTGTTTGCACTATGTGCCCTTTCCTGTTGCTTTGACTATAAATTTCCCCGTTGTTGGATAAATAAAGAATTATATAATGTTATTTTATCTTAGATAACACCTTTCAATGGAATACATGACATTTACAGGGTTATTTTAAGGTCTTAAGGTCTTTTTTGAGTTGGCTCCAGTAACATATGACTTAAGTAACATGTACTTTGAAAGTTAATATAAATTGATGCTGAAATTGACCACTCTTATCTACCTGGATACTCTCCATTGGACTGAAGGAGGACACAGACTTCAATGAATTTGCACTTTGCAGCAGTCAGTGCTCGTGGGAGAGAAAAAAAAAGCTTGAGTATCAATCTTTTTACACGAGTATCATTCAATATCAATACCAGCGCTAGTATCGATATTATCAATATTTGGATCGATCTGCCCGGCTCTAGCCGTCACCCTCTCTGATGTTTGCGGGCAACTTGTTGCAGTTACCCGTTTTTACGTCCTGCTGTCGGGGAACAACATCAGCATTGTTTCTGGCCACTTGACAAATTGACGTCCAACATTTGCCCTCTTTGTCTGCTTGCGTTTGGTCTCCACATCTGGAGGATAGCGTGTGATTTAAACAGCCACCAGCTGTTTGGTCAGACAGTTTGCTGCACAGTATGGAATTTGTAGTTGGACTTTGTGTGTTTTTTTGTTCCTTAAAAAACAAACAGACAAAAAAAAAACCTTAAAAAAAAAAGAAAAAACTGAATGGTAAATGTGCAGAAATAGTGTTAGAAATACATCACGATCAACTGAAAGCATTTATTTACGTTCAGATTTTGTTTCAATTTTTTCAACGCACTTTTAACTACATGTTTCAGATGTATTTTTTTCCTAAAAATAAAGAAAAATAAAATTTCACAATTGTTGCTGCACTTTATCTGAACTCCTCTCGTGCCTGACATCATTTTTTTTCTTCAAATGTCTGTCTCAAAGGAAGCAAGTAAAAAGGAGACATTCAGATCATGATCTGAGGCGCCACAACACAGTGAGCGTTGTTCCCATCTGGAAATTTCCAACAGAAGACAACAAACGCTTCAGCTCAGAATTACGCCACGTTGTGTGTGACACTGGCCGTTCGTTCAACATGAGTGGAGAGTTTGAACTTTGACTTTCAGGACTGCTGTTTTCCTGCTACTGGATGCTCTGAATGAACTAAACTGTTTGAGAATACAAAAGACCAACATCCTGCCTTTCAGCAATAATTCATGCTGCTCTGTCTCTGATTAAAGACTTCTTCAAGTCTCTCATTAAGTCCTGGATTAAATTACATATTAATCAAAGAGTACTGTTGATGGCTCATGTGAGAAGACTAAAATCGATTTGTAGTCTGCCTCAGAGAGCAGAAAGGCATTAATTCCTGAGTGAGTGACGTTCTCGCACCAGCATGAGATAAATGTGTTGAGTCCTTCCTTTGTTCCTCTGCAGAAACATGTTTTGACAATCAAGCATGTATTAAGCTCAACGATCTCATGACTTTGTAGTTAATATAGACTAAACATCTCTTCAATTTCAGATGGGGAAAACAGAGGTGAAGAATCCTTCTCGTCTTTCCTGCTCGTGTGTCTGTGACGTTCAGCCATACCTGAGGAGGGTGAAAGAGCTCCCTTTGCTTCCTGCTGACCTTTATCCCTCCCTCCTGAAGAGCTTCAATATAAAACAGCTAGACTTCTCTTGAAGACGTTTCACCTCTCATATGAAAGGCTTCTATGCTTCTTACTGACTGGTCACTTTTGGCCAAAACATCTTAAGGAACCAAGAAAATATGTCCACATGTCTCCTCTTCAGGATTTTGAGGATTATCAGGGGTGGTTTTAGCTCAGCTGGTAGAGCAGGTCGTCCATTCACTGTAAGGTTGGCGGTTTGATTCCGGCTCCAACTATTCACATGCCGGAGTGTCTGAGTGTCTGAACTTTAACTTGCCCCCAGTGGGTTGGCAGCACCTTGCATGGCAGCAGCCGCCCACTGGTGTGTGAATGGGTGAATGATGTAAACCGCTTTGAGGGCACCTTGATAGAGTGGAGAAAGCAGCAGAAGTGCAGTCCATTTACATTTACCACCTACCATTGCCAGGGTGTATCCTCTTCTCTCAGTGTCTCAACTTTGTTCCAGTGTTGATTCTGTAGCGGGTTGCACCCTCTGCTGAAAGAGTGCTGCAACAACATCCTGAACCTCTGGATAAAGGAAAAGAAGACAAGGTTTAAAAAAACATAAAATAAAAAATCCCACTTATGCGTTGGGGTTATTAGAGAGATAATATGAAATTCAATGTAAACATGAGGAAATTTAAAGCTTCTTGAATCAAAGAAAGACTTAAAGCGGCGTATCTATGGCCAGTGGGAGCTGTTTGACGTGGACTCCACATACTCCTCCACTGATACCTGATCTGACCTGGGGGCGGAAGGAGTAGGATATGCCAGCGCTGACAGACTGTCTAAGCTTTATGTTTTTTGTTTTTTTTTGTAGCATAAATGTCAAAGGAAGTGTGTCCTGTGGAAGGGGCTGGAGTGGGGGTTTGGAAAAGTTTACAACGGAGCTTTTGTTCTGGCACTTTTACCAAAGCATATAAAAAGTTGCATTCAAACATCAAGAAACTTTTGAAAAAAGGTTATTGTACATCTCTTTGAATCTTGACAAAGAGCTGGAGCCTGGGTATAAATGCTGCAGTGAAATGTCAACAGAAACTGAAAAGCTAATGATGCCATCACCTTAGCTGTGAACAACCGAGGCCGTCCTGGCTGTCCTGGCCAGCAATATGTAATCACTTTGGGGAAATGATCTCCCTTGAAAAGTGTCTGGTGCCCCTCTGATTAACTGCCACTTCTGCCGGTACAGAATGTACCAAACTAGTCACAGCAGGGCGGGTCTGGGTCTTTATGTGACAACTCATGCAGAAAGAACCACTATTCAAAACAACCAAGATGGCTGCAGAACTGCTAATAACACCTCACAGCGTGCATTTCCAATTCATTCTTTTTTATTTTTCTTAATTTTTTTCCCTTTCCTTTTGTAACTCTAACTCTCTTCATGACGAAACACACTAGTCGGTTTTCTTTTAACAGGCTTTTATTTCTTAACACCTCTTTTGCATGATCCACGTAACCACTCACGCTGTGAAAACTATAAAAGAAATTACAATTTGTGTCAGCAACATGCAGCATAGCATAAAAAATAATATAATATGATGTTGAAATACAAACAAAATCAAAAAATACTTTACGGTCAGAAATGAAAATACCTCGTTGGCTACCTGTCATGAAAAGAGGTATAATCTGTAGACAAAACAGGGAACGTCTTCTGTCGGTTTTGTGCTTTCTTCTATAAACCTTGTGCAACAACAAAAAGTAATTGCTTGCTCTCATTTAAGTTTATGTGGAAACAAAAGTTCCAATCTTTCAGTTTCGCCCCAGACAGACGCTCATGGAGTAAACCATACAGTCACAACTTTTGTATTAAACTAAATATCATGATGAATTATACAGTGGCTTAACAAAAGGTGCCATTTCACAAGTAATGCAAGTTTAATATAATTAAAGCAAATAAATCAAGAATATATAACGACAGCATTTAAACTTTATAAGCACAGCCAATTTGCCAATTTCTCCATTATGCGTTCAGTAAAGAGGTGAACCTGTTACTGGCGACAGCTTTAATTCTGTGTGGAAGACTGAATGACAATAGGTCTCCAAACAAGCACAGTGATGCTGAGAGCAACTGCTGAACATGATAAACTGTTTTTTAGTGATGTTTTCTCAGAAGTCATGTACTGGTAAGCATTGCTAAATTGCATGAATATAATAATCCAAGGTATCTAACTGAACAGCGTGAACAGTGACTTGAGACTTGATTTTCCCATTAAATGCATTTTTTTTTTCAAATGTTATTGTCTTCTGTGGATAGTCTTGTATTATAGATGAAGATGAGGTTGGTCTGTCGTTGAGAATATATTTGTGGTGCAGTTCATCAAAAGTAATAAAGTCAGAACTCGGAGTTATGAGCTGGAGATGTTTGATGTGTTAGGATTCAGCGTGTTTTATTTATTTATTTATTTTCTTAAATCCTGGATAAGATAAGGGTTATTCCACAGAGGGGAGGAGGAGCATCAATTAGAGTTAAATTTTTAGGTTAAATTATTAAGACAAGAAGCGCCTTTGGGTTACAGGCAACTCCACGTGGCACTTCCTCAACTTCAACACAGGGGGGCAGTGTTACCATAGTTAGCTGGTGAGATTTACTGGCAATTGCACACATAATTACTTTCAGTTTTGAAAGGAGCTAATGGATAAACTCTCACAAAGTGGACTTCAGGCACTTTACAGCAGTCTAAATGGCAGTTTAAATAAGACTTTCATTTTTCTTTTCTATTCAAGGTTGGACATGCCATTATAAATGTTCTTCCAACCTTATGTTGTGAATAATTCCCCTCACAATTTCTTACCGAGGACTCATTTAAGTGGCTGTTTCAGGAAGAAAATGTAACTCATGAAATATACAGTCATTTCTGATCTCCTGGGAGTGTTGCTGACTGTTTGGTTGACAGCTGAGTGACACCTTGAGCGAGCGGACAGAACGTGAATTGTACTGTTGACATGTTTATGACTGAAGACTTTAAGTGATGAAGACGAAGCCAAGGGAGCAATTAAACAAAGTGGAATTAGCACAGAGACACCGGGACAGCTCCAGGACAGCAGAAGTGACTCCACGCTGAAATGACTGCTCAGTGTTGGGAGGCTTACATGGAGTGATGAGCTGTCACACATTTCAGTACACAGTGAGAGACATTTGAGGAGGAAGTTTGGGAAAATCTGCTGCACATCTTTTTAAAGTTGGCATCCTGGTGAAACATCAGTATCTGGGACTTTTTAAAACCAGGAGCATTTACATTACACACCTTTACAGAAGTAACTAGCTGATGATAAGTCTACTTTTCTAAAGGTCAGGGTCAAAACCTGGGTGTGAAATAGAGTACATCACCTGTTGTATCTGGTATATGACAGCTTGGAGCAACAATTATGAGTTTATTATATGATCTATTCTGTTTGTGACCATACTTACATGTACCACGATACGTCTTAGTTCTGTTACCTGAGCTATGGCTGAAAGGCTATATTAAGATTGCCAGTCTGACGGGATCCTAAATGTAGGGAAAACTGCTGTTCCTTGACTGGCCACTGGGTCCTGGCTCCCTGACCCCCATGTTAAAATGTCAGACTTTGCAGCAGAAACACAAATGTATTGCTTCTTAGGGGTGTGGCTTTTTGAGTGACAGCCGCTTTGAAGTCTAATGTCTCGACTGAGCTTGAACAACTCAATTGTTATGTCTTATTATGCTCTACAGCAGCCATTCTCAAACTCCAGAATACCAAGGCCCAATTTGAAATGTGAAAAATCTCTGCAGCCCACCCAAACCTTTAATCACAACTGTGATCAACATACAGGACTAGAAGCTGTGTTCCTATTTTAATGTAAGGGGTCAACAAATAAGGTGACCCTTGTCATCTGTCTAGATGACAGTAGAATAACACTTAACTGGTTTGTTTTATTACTTCTTAATGATTTTTTAAAAATCATGTCATGAAAATTTTACAGTAATTAGAAACATATATTTCAAAAAGATCAAAAATTTAAAACGTATTTGTTTAATTTTAATTACCTCTCACGGCCCACCTGCAGTACCACGACGGCCCACCAGGGGGCCGCGGCCCACACTTTGGGAATCACTGCCCTATAGACTACAAGCATGCTACTGCGGACAAGCCTTGAAAACAAAAAGTGGTTCTAGACATAAGTCTAGTTCTATGAGAATGTCTGCGACCTGCAAAAAGGGAAACTGTGAGGACACCTTTATTATTTACAACTGAGGAGTAAACAGATGTGTGTACTGAGTTGACCTCTCACACTCAGCTGATCTCATAAAGGTCGGTTTGTGGTTTCAGAGAGCTTTTGGAGCATCATGGACTCATGTAGCTTCAAACTTTACTTATCTACGAGTTGTTCCCGAATGTAGGCACATGCCACACATGCATAAAGAGGGAAAAACCCTTATCTTGAAACTATTAGTCGTCCCAAGCTTTCTGTGCGTACATGTTGCAGAACTGTATAATGAATAGACTCCGAGAACATGAGAGCAGAAACCATAACCTGCCCTTAAATCTTAAACAAGAGGTATACAGTACAAACCTTTATTAAGGATTTATTAAGGAGTAAAGGAGTAGACAAACTCACATTTATCCATGGATGAGCCATCTGTTCTGGAGGCAGATGAAGGCAGGTCTTGTTCTTGGATTGAGAGCTTGATGTTTCTTCTCTGGTGAGTGAAGCATCTTACAGGGTGGTGTCTGGAATTGCTGGGAATGATGTCTCGTTCAGTTGTTCTGCAGTCCACAGCACGAGAGTGACACGAAAGGTGGAGGTCATCTGTCATAAAGCCATCCACCTCCTGAAGGCACAGGGACTTCCCAATAAAGAGGAAATACAAGACAAAATAACTTGTTTTGAAGTTATTTAACATGAGGATATATATTTACCAGATTATTTTTTAAAGGTGGTTGTTCTATTGTAGGGGTTCTCACTCGATCTATTAATATTTTAATAGGAATTAGGGTGCCACCGGCTTTTATTAAAAAGGCGGAAAAATCTTGGTTAATGAATAACTGTGGTGAGAAGTCTGTGGGCTCTTGTACCACGCCAATGCTGGGAAAAATCAATCATCAGAGTCCGACAAGCTTTAACAATATTTATTCAGACACAGACAATAAACACAGGCATATAAGGCAATTATAGGATACGGTATATATATCAAACCAACTGTAAAAGCAGAATTGTGACTCTGAGCTTCTGATTGGCTAGAACACAGGAAGAGGCTAGGCAAGCGGAAGAAGAAGGAAATGGAGATAAAATAAAAATAAACACTCAGGCAGGGTCGCCTGTGGCTTTACTGGCGAACAGAATTATTGATCGTGAACTGGAAGAGGTTTCTAAACCGTTGACCAAATAAGAAAAATAAAACAAAGTCCTAGGC
The DNA here is from genome assembly GCA_018398805.1 of Hirundichthys speculiger. Classification (NCBI taxonomy): domain Eukaryota; kingdom Metazoa; phylum Chordata; class Actinopteri; order Beloniformes; family Exocoetidae; genus Hirundichthys; species Hirundichthys speculiger. The sequence continues at coordinate 173,232 of JAGFBZ010002454.1, read as the reverse complement.
TTAACTAACTGTTGACTAATGATCGCTAGGCTGAGTCAGCTACGAGAGATGCCAGATGTAAACACCGGAGAACACACAATCACGCCCATTCTGCCTACCAGAAATAGCTCGGCTCCCGTGTTGGTTGGATCGACGTCAGACGGCTAGCAGTGGTCTCCCGGTACCCGTTGAGGTCGATCGGTTGGAACAATTCTGCCCGCAGAATTGTGGGGATTTCACAGCAGAGCTCTTCCGTTCGTCTGGTGGTCGTGGGTCGGCTGGGCTCCGGTGCTGACCGCTGGAGGTGGTCGGTTGACTGGCACGTAGTCTGGCAACGTTCGTTGTAGCAACGAACTCTCAACTCTCGGCCCAGAAAAATAGTCTGACTTGCTACTTTCCGGGGAAAGTTATTGCGGCAAAAGGGAAAAAAAGTTGCAGCCGCTGAAAGTGGCTGCGCTGCTGAACAAAGTTCGATAGGAAACTGGATTAGTGAGCGTTGAGTTCTAAGTACTCTCGACGCTCGCCGCTGCCGTAAAAGTTGCAAAAGTGTTCAAAAATCGAATGGAGATCAGCGGGAAAGGTCTGATCACAAAATTGAGTTTACTATGAAACTCGTTAACAGCGTCCGGCGTTGCTGTGGAAACGCTAGACGAAAAATGTTGGTTGACGAAACTCTAACAAAGAGACTAAGAGTCTGAAAATTCTAAGTTCTTACGAAAGAATATTTTGGCCAAAGTTCAAAGAAAAGATAGCAACCGTAACAAAAGAAAGAGTTCAAAAAGAAGAGTGTAACAAAAAGAGAAGAGTAACAAAAAGAAGAGAGAGAGAACAAAGCTGCGTTGCCTCTTTTATACCTTTGAATATTCATTAGCAACTCGGGGATGGGTCAGCACGGACCAACCGCGACATCTCCGCCTTGTGGGCTTCCCAAAATCATACGTTTAGCAGATCAAAACTGCAAACTTTGCTACGGTTAATGCAAAACACCATTACTATATGCATACACATTTGTTGGATTAAATGACATAGCGTGATACCAATACCTTCCACAACAGTTCGATTTGTTTCAAAACAATGTTAGTGGTTAAAGAATTCTAACTCTGCTTTCCCAATTAATACAGTCCATTGCCATCCGTCTGCAGTACACCTTTTGGTCCGGTAGATGGCAGTGTTGTTCCAGTGGTTCCAGTCCTGACCTGTTGCTCACCTCGCAGAGATCAGAAGAATTCTTTCTGGAGATTAGCCAGTCGTAAAGTGCCGGGGTCTGGCCATAGGTGTCCTTATTCTGCGTTCCAGGGGGTGATTTACACCTGGTCTGTTCCTTGTTTCATTAATTTACATGGAGTGTGAGTCAAAGACCAAGATTTACACAGCGGGGGTTTACCCAGCTTCAAACACAGAGACCATTGTCTATGGTCACCCCGATTCAAGGCAGCCAGTACATCTTATTTTATTACCATAGAAAGCGATGTGTTATCTCCTCAGTGTGGGGGGGGGAAATTGAGATTAGGTTAGCATGTCTGCTTCCACATCTGGTTTGAGTATGCGTATTCCGGAGAAAAACAAAGGACAACGTTTTGGGTTTCTTGGGGTCAGAGAGAGTCAGGACACGTACAGGTCAGAGAGAGAAAGAGGAAAAGTTCAGGCCTGTTTATTAATTAATCCTCTATTTATAGCAGGGTGATCAAGCGAAGAGGGGATCCTACACTATCAACATCTTTAGACTTGTTTTTCTTGAACATTTGTATTGCTAGTGATTAAATAACCAGTAATGCAGCCACTGGAACCAAAATCCAGTACTTATATTCATAAGTGTGATGGTTTGATATATTTGCCCCTCAGAAGCAGCCCTCCAAAGATGCAGCATCTAGACTGGGACACATTTTCTGAGTGTTGTTTGAATTTATGCTTTATATTAACCTGCCTGCTTTTGTTTGTTGGCATATGTATCAAACCTTGTGTATGCCTATTTAAAGTTCTAGCAAGCTGGTTTGACATATTGTCATTTCAGTGGATCCAACTGTAATTGGTGCTTCATTGACTCCTTTTCTTGCACCACGCAGCTGCTTATTTGCTAATAGACTGTATAGAACGATGTGAACAAACAACTCTACATGATAAGTCAAACACAAGGGCACCAGCCATGGACTTAAGATTGTTTGTCCTGTGACATACTAGTTGATTCAAACACTCTGTACTCAATATAGTCCTTGTTTACAAAGTCTTCATTGACTCTGACAAACAGCTAAATGGAGGAGAGTCAAAACATAAAGGTCCATCATCTGTAAAACTCATTGTACTTCTTTACCTTTCAGCTTTTCCCTTCAGGGGTCGCCACAGCAAATCATCTGCCTCCATCGAGCGCTATCCCTTGCATCCTTTTCTCTCACACCATCTAATTTCACTACATCCATAAATCTCCTCTTTGGTCTTCCTCTAGTCCTCCTGCCTGGCAGTTCCAACCTGGTCTGGTCTCTCTGGTTTTCTCTCTAAAACATCTAACATGTTCTGTCCCTCTGATGTTCTCGTTCCTCATCCTATCCATCCTCGTCAGCCCCGAAGAGAACCTCAACATTTTAACCTCTGCCTCCTGTCTTCTCCTCAGTGCCACAGTCTCTAAACCATACAACATATCAGGTCTCACCACTGTAGCCCAGTTTCCATTGGCGCCCTGTAGGTCAACAGCGCTGATTGCGGTGGTTGTTAACCTGGGCACCAACCGAAAAACCCACATAAGTTAATTGAAAATCCACAATAGGGTTTGGTATCATGTTGTTTCACTCTTGGGAAATCTGCCATACCGGTAGCCACGTGTTTAGTTCTGTATACCAGTGGTAGAAGGCAGCTACATGTTACTCTGGCTGTTTATCTCTATTAGTATTGTCTTCTATAAAACAGATATGCAAGTATGGTTAGATGCTGCGATGTGGTGAAGCGCACTCACTGCTTCCCCTCCTGTCACAAGTAAAGGATTGCTGCCCGTTTATCTCGTCTACTTGAGGTCTTTGACTGAAACGTGCCATTTTTCTGTACAAATCTGTTTGTCATGTCATATTGTAGCATTTTGAATGTCAATGCTGTTGATGCTGTTTTCATTTTCCTTCATCTCCCCTCTAGCATCACTACTCTGTCAAGTATGAGACCTGAATGCAGCATCAATTAGAGTTAAATAGGATTATTAAGACACGAAGCGCCTTTGGGTTACAGGCAACTCCACGCGGCACTTTCTCAACTTCAACACAGGGGGGCAGTGTTACCATAGTAGCTGGTGAGATTTACTGGCAATTGCACACATAATTACTTTCAGTTTTGAAAGGAGCTAATGGATAAACTCTCACAAAGTGGACTTCAGGCACTTTACAGCAGTCTAAATGGCAGTTTAAATAAGACTTTCATTTTTCTTTTCTATTCAAGGTTGGACATGCCATTATAAATGTTCTTCCAACCTTATGTTGTGAATAATTCCCCTCACAATTTCTTACCGAGGACTCATTTAAGTGGCTGTTTCAGGAAGAAAATGTAACTCATGAAACATACAGTCATTTCTGATCTCCTGGGAGTGTTGCTGACTGTTTGGTTGACAGCTGAGTGACACCTTGAGCGAGTGGACAGAACGTGAATTGTAGTGTTGACATTTTTATGACTGAAGACTTTAAGTGATGAAGACGAAGCCAAGGGAGCAATTAAACAAAGTGGAATTAGCAGAGAGACACCGGGACAGCTCCAGGACAGCAGAAGTGACTCCACGCTGAAATGACTGCTCAGTGTTGGGAGGCTTACATGGAGTGATGAGCTGTCACACATTTCAGTACACAGTGAGAGACATTTGAGGAGGAAGTTTGGGAAAATCTGCAGCACATCTTTTTAAAGTTGCCGTTCTGGTGAAACATCAGTATCTGGGACTTTTTATAATCAGGAGCATTTACATTACACAGCTTTACAGAAGTAGCTAGCTGATGATAAGTCTACTTTTCTAAAGGTCAGGGTCAAAACCTGGGTGTGAAATATAGTACATCACCTATTGTATCTGGTATATGACAGGTTGGAGCAACAATTATAGGGCTGCACAATTAATCGAATTTTAATCACGATCACGATTTTGGCTGTCACGATTAAATTAAGATGATCGTCGGCGATTTCAACATTTGAAAAGCAAGCTCTGTTACATGTCAAATCAAACACTTTCTCAATCCAATACTATGCCAACCACCAGGGGGCGACCGATAGCTTAGGGCCTCTTTACGCTCTATAAACAGCAAGCGAGCGAACCCTCCAGCAACGCTATTTTCAAATGATTGCAGTGTGAGAGTGAGACGCAATGTTGGGAGCCGAAGATAGTGCATCAGCACCGATAGGACATGAGGATCCGCTAGTCCCTCGTAAAGGAGCCACATCTCCTGTGTGGAAGTTTTTTGGATTCAGGGCAAGTGATGTTGACCAAAAAGACGTCATATGTAAAGAGTGCCACAGAGTTGTATCCGCGCCACAGAGCAACACAACTAACTTATTCAACCACCTGAAAAAACACCACAAACCCAAATATGACGAATGCATGAAGGCCAAAGCCAACGCTGGCCCACTAAATCCCCGTAAGTGTCCAGCGCCAACCCAGACAACCATAACGGCAACTATGCACCGGGCGACACCGTATCCATCCACCTCTGACAGACACGCTGAAATAACGGATGCAATAACGTTTTATTTAGCCAAAGATATGTGTCCAATAAATACTGTAAGCAACGAAGGCTTTAAGAGCATGGTCAAAATACTGGACAAGAAATACATGATCCCCTCGCGCAATTATTTCTCCAAAGTGGCATTGCCTGCCCTGTATGAAAAATGTCGGGGGGTAATAGAGAGGGAAATAACAACAGTTGAGTATTTCGCAACTACGACGGACCTATGGTCCAGCAGAACAATGGAGCCGTACATGTCCCTGACAATTCATTATATTGGCGATGATTTTACAATTAAGAGTCGATGCTTGCAGACATCATTTTTCCCCCAAGACCACACAGGAGAAGCTATAGCCCAGGGACTGCGGGAAGCACTGGCCTCATGGGGCCTGCAAGAGGACAGACAAGTCTGCATCACCACAGACAATGGATCTAACATCGTCAAGGCAGCTTCTCTAAATAAATGGATGAGGCTCCAGTGCTTTGGCCATACGCTCCATCTAGCAATAGGTGAGTAGGACAAATAAAAACGACATTTTAAAAAAGTACACATAATTGAATTGTACCTATGTATGCTAATATGATGAAGATTGGTCATCTAACATGTAGGCATTTCATTTATGATAATATTTAAAATGCTTTATACACGGCTAGATAAAATAAATAAGTTATTAAAATAGCATAATATCTGTGCCTCTTAACTGACCAAAATTTAACTGTGTGTATATGAGATTTTTTTAATCTATTTATGTCCAGGTTTTGGCCTTTTATTTCACGTGATGCTGGAACAAACTCATTTCCCTCCTCTGGGATCAATAAAGCTAAATTAAATTCAATCAAATTTAATCTTGAAACATCACATGAAAATAAAAGAGCAATTGTATGCAAGGTTTTGTTCTGTTTTAATTATGAATTTCATGTTTATTTAGAGAATGCAATGAAAGATCATCGGATTGACCGTGCAGTAGGGATCTGCAAAAAACTTGTGAGCAGTTTCTCCTACAGTTGGAGGCGTAAAAAAGAGCTAGCTTTGGCTCAAAAGGAGCTGAAGCTTCCAGAACATGGGCTGAAGACAGAATGCCCCACAAGGTGGGGGTCAAGACAGGCAATGATTGAAAGAGTCCTGGAGCAGCAGAGGGCCATCTCTCAAGTCCTGTCTTCTGACAGAAAGTGCAGACATCTCATCCCATCATGGCAGGACTCTGAGATCCTTGAAGCCATCCACAAATCCCTCCACCCTTTGACTGAGTTTACTGATGCACTGTCCAGTGAGAAGTATGTGAGTGTTTGATTTGTGAAGCCAGTCCTCCACCTCTTCACTTCCTCCATCCTCAAAGTGAACGATGATGATCCAGAGCTGACAAACACCATCAAGACAAAAATCCTAACTTACCTGAAGGAAAAATACAACGATCCCGAGACACAAGACCTGCTCGACATGGCTTCTGCTCTGGATCCCCGTTTCAAGCTCCGATACACAAGTGAGGACAGGGTTGCACCAATTCAAGCCAGACTTATGTCTGAGATGGCTGCATCTGTGAGCATGGTAAGTAATAATTGTAGATGCATAGATGAACACCATTTATTATAAATTCAAGAAACTAAGTGGATACAAACGTGCTAAAAAAAAATCATATGCTACATTCAATCTACATTCTAAATGTGGTTGTCAAATATATTTATTATATAATTACAAATATATTAGACTAAATTTATTATTCATATTTTATTTACCATAAACTTTTCAAGAAGTAGGGCCCAAGTGATGGTGGAACTGCAGACAGGACAGAGGATGATGCACCCAGCACATCCAAGAAGAAGAAGAGCTTGGGGAGCTTCTTCAAGATCAGTGAGAGAGCCGGCCCAATCCATCCTCCTCAACAAGCTATAGCCACTGAGCTTCAGTCATACCTGCACTGTACTGGCCCGGATAGTGAGGAGAACCCACTGGACTGGTGGAGGGAACATCAGCGAGTCTACCCGCATCTGTCAAAGCTGGCCAAAAAATATTTGAGCATACCCGCAACAAGTGCCCCTTCTGAGAGGGTTTTCAGCACTGGGGGCAACATCGTGACCTGCCTTCGGTCCTCTTTGAAGCCTGAAAGCGTTGACAGGCTGGTGTTCCTTGCTAAAAATCTGTAGGCCGATGGTAGTGGTTCCATTTGTGCCTTTTCCTGCAACTGTTTGGAACTGTTTACAAACTTTTGTTTGCACTTTATAATTGCATTTTGCAATAGAATATATATTCTTAACCCTTCATCTTTGGGGAAATTTGAGTTTGTTTGTTTGTTTGACTAACAAAGTGCAATAAAATGGTATGTTTTACCAGCATAATGAATAATCGTGATTAATAATCGTGATTTTAATATTTGTAAAAATAATCATGATTAGCATTTTGGCCATAATCGTGCAGCCCTAAACAATTATGAGTCTATTATACAGTCATGGAAAAAATTATTGGACCACCCTTGTTTTCTTCAGTTTCTTGTTCATTTTATTGCCTGGTACAACTAAAGGTACATTTGTTTGGACAAACATAACGATAACCTCTCATAACCCGCTCATAAGACTCTTATGAGCAATAAAACTCTTATGATAAGAGTTTTATTTAAGAGCTGATATCTTACCATTTTCCATGGTTTTCTTGATTATAACCTAAATCACTTAAGTTTTTACATCAATAGCTATGGCGTTGTACTGCCAAAAACACTGCTTTTATGCATTCAGTGTTTTCTTTTCTGTCTGTTTTAGTCACATGATGACTTTTAGTGGAACCAGGTATTAAAATGAACAAGAAAGTGAAGAAAAAATGGTGGTCTAATAATTTTTTCCATGACTGTATGATCTATTCTGTTTGTGACCATACTTACATGTACCACGATACGTCTCAGTTCTGTTACCTGAGCTATGGCTGAAAGGCTGAATGAATTGTACTGTTGACATGTTAAAGGTGGGGTAGGTGTTCTTTGAAAAACGGTTCCAGCAATCCATCTCAAGTGAGATTTTGAAAATATACACTCCCTCCCTCCTCCCAAAGGCTCTGCCTCCTCCTCTTCAGCTCACCCCTCGAAACCACGCCTTCACACGATTTATGACTATGTGAACTTGCAGGCTGTCTCGAACGGTCACGTAAGTTCACAAGCATTCGCGAGCACTCACGTGGATTTGCCAACAACAAGTAGCATCAGAGTGGCTGGATAACTTCAAGCCATGGCGTGTTCTCCGGTAAGATTGGATGAACGTAAACAGCCTGTCATGATTGTCGTTTCAAGAAATATTGATGCTAGATTTAAACTAGACCAGCTGTTGAATTTCCACTTGTTGATTGGATTGTAGACTGCTGTATCATATCCCTAGCCAAAGTAAGCAACAGTCACAGACATGGATTTTTTTTTCGTAACATGCATCTGCCCGTTGTAGTCATACATAACTGAATTAGAGTGATTTATGTTACTGACGTATTTACTTTCGGACACTGTATTTCACGGGGTAACTAACTGAACGACTCACACGGGGGTATGCGCGCTTCTGGGATAAAAGGCGCCTTTTGGTTGTAACAACCAAACTGATCGCCACAAATGAAATTGCGGTATTGTATTGACAGTATTGCTTACACGTGTTATTTATATATTTAGAGTTTTCATGGCGAGAGCTCCAGCTCCGACTCGCCTGGGCCGTCCAAAGCTAAACGACAAAAACGTATGCCAAGAGGATCGACGGCTAGCGGCAGAGGAGGAAGAGGAGGTCGAGGAGCATCAGGAGGACGAGGAGGAAGACCAGCTAGCGGCAGAGGAGGAAGAGGAGCTCGAGGAGCATCAGGAGGACGAGGAGAAAGACCAAGGGGAAGAAGTCATCAGACGGGAGGGCTGGAGCTTGGTCAGGACGACATTGACAGAATTGAAGCCTTGCAAGCCGACCTAATGGCAAATGAGGATGTATGTTTACCACTTGTATATAACATATAATGTTTGCCTGTGATAAAATACACGTTTTTTTTTTTTTTTTTAAATTCTAAATTGATTGCTGAACAGCTTACCTATGCACTGTATAGACATAATAGAACATACACAATTACTGAATTGCCAATATCAAGACCTGGCTTATGTAACTGATAGTCTTTATCTATAGTATGCCTGATGATCCAAAAGAAAATGCACTATATAAGTTATTTTATTTCTGTACAGGCTTAAATTCAGTCCTTGAATTTGGAACAATCTCATCAATTATTGCGGCTCGCCCTGACCCGTGACCCCAGCTTGATGTTTGACTTGGCACACGTGACGTCTGGCCCTCCAGGCCCTCAACCACAGCCCCCAGCATCACAACCTACCTGGTGTGTCTGCACTAACTGCCACCAGATGCCCACAGACCTAGAAAGAAAATGCTGTGGTGAACCTGCCGACTCCTGCATCTCCATTATGCCACACATGGACCAATTTGTGTTGTTGGAGGGGCTTCTAAGCCTTGCTAAAAGACTTTGGACTGATATTAGGGCAGAGAGGGATGTTGCAGGACCAGGAGAGAGCAATAAACAGTTCAGACATGCAGATTACCGTCAGTGTGTTTTATGGCAGCATGGGGCACTTGGACAGGGGTGGCATGTGGTAATACCAAGTTGTTGCGTTTGGAGGATTCGGCTGCGTTATCCGGATCCACTAGGGCAGTATAGAGTTTGTGCCAAGTAGGGTATAAACAAACAGTCTGGACATGTACATAGTTTTTTTTTCGTTTTTTTTTTTTACTATTTATATGTATATTTATTTATATGTAGAGTGACTTTTTTTTTGAGAACCGTGTTTGACTATTTTGGGGTTGTTTTGTTGTATGTTTAAAAAATAAAGTGCAACACGTCAAATAACCTTTTCATTGTGGTCTTGGTGTTTAGAATTGTTTGCTGAAGATTCTGATGGGTCAGTCCAGCCCTCTCTTAGGTGAATTGACTGCTTCTCAGTAGTAGTCCACTCCCCCAGTTTGGTGTTCTCCTGTCTCTCCCACCACTGCTGTTCTGACTGTCATTCACTTGTACGGCGACTTGTCTATAGTGGTTTGCTGGGCACTCATTCAAGCTAGACCTCATGCTGTGCACCACTGTGCATAATAGTGGCCCCACAAGTCATTACTTCATACAATTTGTGTAATCACCATTTCCAGTCCAGATAACGATTAAAAAATCTACAAAAATTGTGTCAACACAAATAATTTTTTGGCAAATTTCAAAATAGAAGAATGGACAAAACATGAGATTTTTTGAATACAACTACAAAACAGAGTTTTATCACAAATATATACATATTTACAGTAATAATTCCCACACATTACAAAAACCTCGGACATGGTGTGTGGAAATCCATCTATGCAGCAACTCTGTAGAGCCTAGTGTTTGGTAGGAGGTGTCTGCGCTGTAAAAAGAACACCAGAATTAAAATTGTTTATCTGGCAGAAGTGTCATTTAAAAATGCAGAGTTGTATAAAGTAGAAGTAGTCTTGCAGATGTAATTACAACATTAGTGGTATGATATTACAAGGTTTCAACTTTGTAATATTATACTACTAGTGTTGTAATTACTTCTGAAAGAGTAATTCTACTTCATATAACTCTGTTATATTGTGAGTAACCTTCTATGAAACATACCAAGCCCTCTGCTGACTTGCTTCTCCAACAGCTCCTTGGTAGTTGGGGCAGGGACACCTGATAGGACTCCAAGTCTTCTTGGGTCATTTGGCCTTGAGGGTCTGCTCCCAGCCAGACCTCTTGGGGTGGCAAGTCTCTGGCGCAGGATGGTGCTCTGAAGCTCAGGGATGTAGCTGTAGTCTTTTTCAACCTTCACTGTGTACAGCCGCCATGTCCTGGACCTTTTATTGTGCAACTTGCCATATCTGAAACATACAATGTGTCACACTTCATTGAAGCCTAAAATTGCAGTTCTGCCCCAAGTTATGTTTTGTGATAAACAACATATCGTTTTTTTTTTTTTTTTTTTTGTTTTACAAAAACAAATCAATGTAAATTCATTCACCATCATTGATCCTGTCCAGAGTCTTTCAAGTACATTTACAAAACCACATAAGGATGCTTGTAATACATACAGAATTGAGCCATCCGCCTTCCTCACGGCTGGTCTGTTGAGGTGGTGGTTGTAGTCAAGGCCAGCCAACAGGGTCCGGGCTTCATAAACTGGTGGGGAGAAGCTGTAGCGCTTGCTGGCATACATGAGAATGTGGTTGTGAAATGACTCCAAGCCTGCGGTTGACCTGAGGGAATAGCAGGAAAATTATTGATCCTGTTGTAATAGCTATCTTGCTGCATACACAAATTGTAACACATACTGTATGTTGATCAGAGATTAGGCAGATCAAACATCTATCACCTATCTGCATACAATCAATATTACCTGGAAACAGAGAGACAAAAGATGTGTTGAGTTAATCTGTGCATTCCAGTGACCTAAAAGACTGAAGAGTGTTACAGTGTAGTGCTTAGACAACAAGATGTACTAGACTCCACACACGCACACACACAACTGAATGGTGTGCCACACAGTAAAGATACAACTCCACATATACTAGGCCCCCTAAAGTCTGACCAAAATAGCAGGGGGCTGTAGAGGGTGGGGGCACAGGTAGAGCAATAATTGCTGAGTGAGGGCCCCTGCTGGGAAAGCAATGTGGATTCGCCAAAGAGACGGCTGGACCGTCAATGGCCCATTGTGGCTCTAGAGCCACAACTCTGAACACACACACGCACACACACACACATACACACACCTGTGATTGGTAATAAGGTGCAAGAGTGAGTCTTCAGAGTTTTGGGGCACATCATTCATTACATTACTCAAAGCAATTTACAAAGTCACTTACAATCTAGGACATATCTAATCATAGTTAATAGCACTTGTAAATAAAAGGAGTAATACAATTGTGCGGTCTAGATAAATCTGAGGTCAAGTTAGGTAATAACCAGGTGCTGTGATCACACTATACTGTACACACACGGCAACAGGCAACACACACAGGCCTTTCAGGTGATGTAGTTTGGGACACCAAAGGCGCCTCACGGTTCAACACGACCTAATGTGTTGTGTGGGGGCAGGTGACTCAGAGTGAAATGTTAGAGGGTGAAATGTAAACAATCCTTGATACATATGACCAAACGGCCCTTGCCCTGGAGAAAGTCGTGAACATTTGCATGTTTACCTGAAGTGAAGATATTTATCGATATTCTTCAGCCAGCGTTTGTCCAGAACGATTTCTCGTAGCCTTTGGTGTACCATACTGTGTGCTTCAAGCCAGTTCTTGTCCCTGCTTTGATATGACACATCACAATAGTTGTACCAATTGTTTGTATTTAAAATGTAAATGCAAGAATATTGTAAATAAGAAAAAAAATGACAGCAAAACTGGGGCTAGCATAAAGACTAAATGGCTAATGACTGAGGAAAAACACTAGCCACAGTGGCTGGTGAGGCAAAAAGTTAGCGTCAAGCCCTGTTGCACGCGTGCGTGCGTGTGTGTGTGTGTGTGTGTGTGTGTGTGTGTGTGTGTTTGTAAAACTCACCAAGGACCACAACAGGACCTTTCGGCTGAAGCTGGGTGATTACTTTTGCCCTCTTGTCATTCCAGAATTCTTTTATGCTGTCAACACATAAGGTGTCTTGGATTTTGAAGAAGTTGCTCCTCTCGACCATCCCCATATTCATGAATTTAAAAAGCAGCGATATTTTGGCGTAGTTGTTTCCTGAGAGCAATATATTGGTTGCAAGCATGAAGTCGCCGACCAACATCCCATACTTGAATTTGGGCTGTACTCTCCATCTCCATACCGTATGACCCTGATGACACATTTAAGAACAGACATGGGTGTGTGCGTGTGTGTGTGTGTGTGTGTGTGTGTGGGGGGGGGGGTTTAGAATTACAGAAAACAGACAGAGCGTACGTTAAAACCTGCCCTATTCTACCGATCCTGGATCATCAATCCAGTTTTACGGACTTCACAACGCCATCAATCGCTTCCAGAGCGATCCACGTAAGAGACTTTTTTGTCTGGGCAGAGATAGTTTAGTTTTGTTTGCCAATTCTATTTTCTTGTGTGTCGGATATGCTTAGAATCGGACCATTGGTCCCGCCGTAACTGAATTGTGTTCATGTGTTTTTATTGCGAAAAGCAACACCACTCTTCGTTTCTCTGTTCAAAATCAAAGCAGCGAGGTGAAGTGGCTTCACCTCGCTGCATCTGTGGGAAAATGACAGAGTTGCTGTTGCTAGTCGCTAAGGACATTCTAGCTTTGTTGATTTTACTCTAGTCTTTTCTTTCCTCTTTCTCCTTACTAACAATCTTCGTGACGAGGTTACACGTGACCTTGTCCGCCATCTTGTAGTACCCTATCGCGTGAGTCAGCAGCCATCTTGGTGGGAGACAAGAACACCCCGTGACCTCGTCCGCCATCTTGGAACCCTCCTCACACTATTAAGCTAGCTTCGTACACACATACACAGGCTCCCAGCATACATGTAGATAAGTTGACACTCTTTTCCATTTAACATTTTATTTGCTTATGTTAGTTTAGTCGTCTTTTTGGTAGTAGATATCAGGAACTTGATTCAAGTTTTTGTTCATTTTAATGCTTGTGTTAATAAATTCTGATACATTTTAATGAGAGAAGTTGTTTGTGGTTATTTTACACAGTTTTGTAATATTTGCTGGTTGAAGAGGTCTGTGCTTGGACTCACACCTTCTTTGTTGCTCTATAGCGCCACACCTGGTCACAGGCCGGCACGCATAGAACAACAGCCATTTTGAGACTGATTGTGTCGTTTAGTCCTTTTTTCCTGATTTATCATGTGGTGCCCCATTTTAATTTATTAACTTTGTTAATACCCTTCTGGTTATAAGCAACTGCTGAGCCGGGAATCGAACTCACGACCAGCAGCATGAGGACTGTAGCATCTGTATATGGGCCGCCTGCCCTAACCACTGCTCCACCGGGGCGGCCCACCACGATCCATTTTCAATGTTGTCACCCAAGATTTTGCGGTACATGGCCCCGTTCATCTTCCCATCGATGCGGTGAAGTCGACCTGTCCCCTTAGAAGAGAAACACACCCAAAGCATAAGGCTTCCACCGCCATGCTTGACAGTAGGGATGGTGTTTTTGGGGTCATATTCAGCATTTCTCTTCTTCCAAACACGTCGAGTTGAGTTGAGGCTAAAGAGCTCAATTTTGGTCTCATCTGACCACAGCACCTTCTCCCAGTCTCTTTCTGAGTCATTAATATGTTCGTTGGCAAACCTGAGTCGGGCCTGGACGTGAGCCTTCTTGAGCAGAGGGACCTTGGACCACTGCAGGATTTTAAACCACTGCGTCTCAGTGTATTACCAATAGTTTTCTTGGTGACTGTGGTCCCAGCTGCCTTGAGATCATTAACCAGCTCCTCCCGTGTAGTTCTGGCTGATCTCTAACCTTTCTCATGATCATTGAGACCCCACCAGGTGATATCTTGCATGGAGCCCCCAGCCTAGGTTGATTAACATGTTGTACTTCTTCCACTTCTGAATAATTGCACCATCAGTTGTCACCTTCTCATTCAGCTTCTTACTTATGGTTTTGTAGCCCATTCCAGCCTTGTGGAGTTCAACAACTTTGTCCCTGACATCTTTTGACAGCTCTTTAGTCTTGCCCATGGTGGAGATGGTGGAGTATTACTGAGTCTGTGGGCAGATGGCTTTTTATACAGGTGACTATTTGGAACAGGTGTCTCTCATGCAGGTAATTACTTCAGTGAGATTAGGAGTATGTCAGTGGTCTGTGGGAGCCAACACTGGTCAAGGTTGGTTGGGGATCAAATACTTTTTTCCCTCAATGACTTGCAAATTAATTTTTATTTTTCATTTCATCTAATTTCTCATTTTTTTTCAATATTCTTTCTATAACTGTTAAAATAAAACTGCCATAAAAATCTGAGACTGTTCATTTATTTCTTCGTATGACAACTGCCCTCAACATTTGTGCCCTTGGTGGTGGGGCTCTGAGGGTCTTTGTGGACCTTCGGGGGGTTTTGTGTGGAGCACTGCATTGGCATGGGTGTTCAGGCCCTTGGTAGCGGTGCTCGGGGGTTTTGATCTGGTGCCTCCCGTCACTCTTCGTCGCTGCATGGCGGGGGTTTGCCCCTGCTGGGGCGGGTTCGGTGGGCGCCCCCAACCTGCCCCAGCAAGGGGAGCTTCCGCTGTGGGGTTGGTGGGGGGGGGTGGCGGGTTTTAGGGGATGGTGGAGGGGGGTGGGTAGTGCCTGGGTGGGCTCATGGGTGTTGCTGTCAGGGGTCTGGGTGCTTGTGCTGATGTGGTGCCTTATGTGGGCCAACCGGGTCGGGGACCCTCTTGGTTCTGCTCTAGCGCCATCATTATGGGGGGCTGGTGGGGGGGACTGGGCTTGAGTGGGTTTGGTGTCAGAGTGCAGCATGGTGGGATGGGGGGGTATCTGGATCTCTCGGGGTGCACTGTGTGTGTGGGTGTGAATATGCAGAGTGAAGTATATGTAGTATGTACTGTAGTATATACTATAGTATATATTATAGTATGTACTGTAGTGTGAATGTGTGTGTATCAGTATGTATGTAGGTAAATGTCTATGTCTATCTGGATATGAAATTACAACAAAAATTTGGATAAGACCTCAAAAACCAGATAAAGTTTAAGGGTAATCTTGGAACATTGGAGAAGGGGTAGGATTAAATAAGTTTTACTTCTTCCTACCCCTTTTTAGACATGTTAAACCAGAAATTTGTTTTGCATATTGATATGTATATGTATGTATATAGATCGGTGTGTATACATTGGGTATAAATGTAGTTTTTTTTTATTTTTTGGGGGGAATATGTCCATTTAATATTTAGATTTATTTACAAGAGGTTCTATATGTTTCTAAGTTATGGTTATGCACATGTGTCAGTGTATATTGATTTATGCATTATTATATATTTTATAAATATATTTATTTTCAGATACATAGATTCATGATAGTGTTAAAATTGTCTATGCTTTAAAAGATTGTTTTGACATGTCTGGAATAAATCAATAAAATGAAAATGAAATGAACTGCTAAAAACAGCGGGGGATCAAAT
Source organism: Hirundichthys speculiger (assembly GCA_018398805.1). NCBI lineage: Eukaryota > Metazoa > Chordata > Actinopteri > Beloniformes > Exocoetidae > Hirundichthys > Hirundichthys speculiger. The sequence goes on along the minus strand of JAGFBZ010002454.1, from coordinate 157,462 downwards.
ACTTATTTCCTCCACTGTAAACTTGACTTACCAATGGAGCAATCATAACCAGTCTTCATCTTTTTGTGCAGCCTTCATTTTATTTTATTTTTTTATTTGACACTTAGTGGCTCTGGTGGTCTTTATTTACCAGTGAGACAGGAAACAGGGAAGACATCCAGCAAAGGGTCATGGCCGGGGAGTTGAACCTGCGACTGCTGCAGGACTGTAGCCTCTGTATTGGGCCCAGAGGCACAAATTTGTATACATCTGTATGCTGTAGTACTGATAGTACCATCAGAATAAATCCAACAGCCTGTGAAAGATATTGAGTCATAGTTTGAAAGTCTATTTCATAAGATAGCAAACTGTTCCTTTAAGCAAAAGGTTTGCATGATGACTGAAATGCTCTGGTGATTACAGAAATTGACTTAACTGACAATATCTTCTTCTTTTCCTTTCAGCTTTTCTCTTCAGGGGTAACCACAGTGAATGATATATGAGCACATCTTCTTCCTGATCAATGACCATCACAGCCTACTGTCTTTATGGTTCATATTTTATTTGATAAGACAGTAAAACATGTACAATGTGATTCACAAATAGCATTGAAAATGATAAATTGATCTATGATACACAAAGTAGGCCTGAATGAAAAAGAAAGTCAATACCACTCACAAAAGATATGGTTACATCTCCAGTGTATGTGTCCTTATTTCTTTTAGCATCACCATTCTTTAATGTGAAACCTGCGTTCGTGTTATTTCTGTTTCGCTATCTGTTCTTTTAAAGAAGAAATGTGCGACAGTCGGAAAGCTAAAAATAACAAAGAAGGCACGTTTGGCTCCGTGACGAAAAGCTCTGATGGCAATGGACTCATGAGAGTCGGGATGGAAAAAGACAACAACTAAAAACCAGGGCAAATAAAGAAGAGAATTCAGGCTAAACAACCTCACTGATGACCTCATGTTTTTCTGGCATTTAATCCATGATGAAGGGGATGTTGAGACAAGAAAGCTGCTTGGCTATGATCTAAATTTCTCTGAACGGACCCAAAGCCTTTAACTCTGAACCACGAGGGGATGGCCTGTGTGTCTCTGCAATCTCTGGGTGAAATCCAGCAAGGGAACACAAGATAAAAATTTGTCAGGAATTGGTCTGGCATTTTGAATTGTGTCCAAATTTACATTTGCATGGGAGTGCTGAATTGTGCATTTGATCCCAAAGAAGTGGGTGGAGTACAAGAGAGGGCCTCACTCTGCCCCCTGAAACTGGCTGCTATAAACAGAGTTGTAGGGACATGGTTGAAAAGGGAGCTGAGGTCCTGCTTCTCTGACATTTGGACCAAAGCATGTCACAGATGTCTCATTAAGAGCTCAGTCAGCTTGTATGGTCAAGGTGTAATATGTTTCCTTTAAACAAGTTTTTTTTTTTTTTTTTTTTTTTTTTTTACAACTGGAGTTTTTGCTTTAGGCACAAAATAGAATACTTTTACAATACCTCTAAAACAGTGGTGCGCAATCTGTGGTACGCGGGGGAACGTCATGACTTGTCAGTGCATGACAATGCATTATAAATACGTTTCAAATGAAATTCAGGTAACAATAAATAACCACAATAAGGAATAAAGATCTCTCCTGTGTGCTTAAAGCTAATTGAGAAGCCATATATGGCTATATTTTAAAGTTGGTCATCATGGTGGTACTCGGAGAGCTCAATAGTTTCTCAGGTGGTACACAGCATTAAAAGTTTGAGAACCACTGCTCTAAAAGATACCATCCTGTTAAACATAAGGATCTGGGTAAAAATGAATGATCCCTGAATGAGACAGCAGGGCCCAAACTGATAACTGATACTTGTGGAGCCGTTGGTCTCTGATACTATCTGTCTCCGATGATTGTCTTTCTCCTTTTCCCCAATCTATCAGGAGCAGCCCGCTGTCAAAAACACGAAACATATTCATTTGAAAAACACTAAATATAAGTTCACTTTGTGAAAATAATTTAAAAACACACACATAAAAAGCAAAACCATTCCATTAAATTCCCCTTGACAGTTTTTGTTCCGAAGCAGGGCTGTAAAATACATCACATGTGATAGTCTGACGCTGAATTATAGAAGTGGATGAAAAAGCTGGATTGCTCATGTGGCACAACAGATCGCAAAATATGGAAATTGCTTCTTTTCTCCCTCTGTCCATATAGCTCACAGACAATCCTTTAGTTCTATTATATTCCCTTCTCACTCTGTCCTGAATTTATCCTGCAGAGCAACAACACACTTTATAAGAACCAAACCAAAACCAACCGGTTTATACATGTGACATAATGATGACATCAATCTCAGCTCTAATAGCATGTGATTTAAAAAATAAATTGACCGTACACTTCTTTTTTTCTTACTTTTCTTACTCTTGCTGACTTGTAGATGAATGGTGCAGTACTTCAAAAGGCACACCACAAAAGCTGTATAATCATCATGAATAGAGCCAGTAAAAACAGAACAATATAACAATATAACAATATAACACGATTGACTATGCCAGAGGAAAAACACAATAACAAAACACCAAACTATTTCATTAGGTACTCAAGGTGCAGAAAGAGGGGAAAAAATACGAGTCATGTGTATATTCATCTCCTCGCTCAACTGTTTTTTATCTGTTGACAAAGCATTTGTCCACCATGTATGCACTTCACCAGGGACTTTAATCCGCCGGGTCAGCTCCGGCCTGTCGTCCAACAGTCAGAATGATAATTCACAATGGTCTGTGTGACTTCAGGACTCAAGCAAGTGCACGATAAAGTCAGGGTGGAAGAAAAGATTTGAAGATTCCACTTTTATGTGTGTTGGACTGACCGAGAGAGATGACAGTTACACGCTGACTGCATTTTTAGATCAGCACTCGGGACAAAAGCAAGCTGCCTGCAGAGCTGGAACATGACACAATAAAAGGAAAAAGCAAAACCTTCTTACATCTTTAAATTAGACTTTGAGCTTGTTCTGTGCGTGATTATGACAGATGCATCTCTTTCTTTTCAGATGTTAAGAAATCCTTTTACAAATAAAGATTTTTCTGCAAACAGCCAAGGAAAAGCCTTTGAACAAATCACTGATAATGCCATGCAGAGCAATATGAACACGGAGTAAAATCCACAACATTTAGATTGTTTTTTTTTTTAATACACTTAAAACATTTTTGTATTTAGTGAAAAGTAGTAATATATACTTTTTTTTGTTTAAAGTTGCTCATTTGACATTGAACAATTTTCCATCCCCTGGACAGAGGCACTGAGAACACAGACACTTGTTTAATTCTACGTATACACGTGTCACCAACTATATATCTTTGATCAATACCATCCACACTATTTACATTTTTATCATTTGGTTGTAAACCAGTTTTTTGATTAAGCCAGAAACCATGGTAGTGTTTATTATTTTAGAGGAATATTACAGAGTTAAAGCAACCTGAGGTTTATCATTAGACAGTAAGAAGTGTAACCTTTAAATAGTGACCAAAACAAAATGAACTTTGGCAGTTTTGAGTTTGAAGGGAAAATGTGTTTGTTAGGAGAGCAGGTGATGGCACTACGTCAAAATAAATAGGTTTTTTAAGCCTCTGATAAGACTCAAAAATGTCATTCCACTTAAGTGATACTGTAGATTGAGTCCCTACAGACAAATTGAGGTAGTTTTAATTTTCATATGTGTATAAAAGTGTATAAAAAGGTCAGTTTGTGCAGACATCTCCCTCTGGTTGCTGATACGTCCGTACGAGTCGAGCACTGATGTCGATGCTGATAGATGCTAAAGGAGGAGGGTTCACAGCCTCTGCTTCAAACAGCTACCTGTTTTTCCACCAACTAATAAATAAGACCAGTCTAGTTCTCTGGGAGCAGAGGACACGAGCTCTTTAGGAGCAGATCTGCTGATCCGACTGTACGGAGATGTCAGTAGAAATGCAACAGGCATGATGTGGTATATAACAAGTATCTATTAATCAGTGTTCATATTCAACTATATTCTCTGTTGTTACATTATTAGTTAGTTTTGTTCCTTTTGTGCCAGTGATTGACTTAAGGTTGCTGCTTTGATTTACGTTGCTTTGGTCCCTGACAAACGTTCACACTCCTGACCATCTAATAAAAGGCCTGGGGTGGATTTAAGTCTGAAAGTTCCTTCAAAAGCTTTGTATTATTATTATTATTTTTTTTTTCCAGGTAAACAACTGGTTAAAATGCAAAATGCTTTTTTTTTTTTTTTTACATGTGCAAAATGCTCTGCATATATCAGAGTGGAAAACCGTTTTATTCAGTTAAAACGGCTGTCATGGCAGTATCCCTCTAATATATGTGGAGCATGCAGACATGATGAAGTACATTCTGTGTGATGTTATCATTCTCATGTGATTTTTCATCTCTTCTCTTCTTTTTTTTGAGAAGGACTGAAAATGAAAACTGGTGTGTTTTTGTGTAAGTGCACATGTGTCATTCAAAGAACCCTGTAACGTGCGCGTTGATTTTCGCATCTGTAATGCATAAACTTAGATTTGAAACAGCCATTGCTGTGATGTTGCAAATCCTTTCGTGTCGTCTTTGTTGGTGCTAACGAGTCACCCATCGCTGTGACAGCTGCTGTGGTCCAGGCACACATGAGATTCTTCAACTACATAATAAAGCGGGATATTTCTTTATTAGACTGTAGCTTAGGCATCAGTGAAAGGCATTATTGTAAGAGGTGTCAGGTAAAAAATAGGTTTGAAGTATCCTCAGGGATACATGAAAACTCTCCAGAGAGCCATCCAGGCTCTGGGCTTCCTCTAGATCCTGCTTTAAGTAACCAGGAGAACTTTGAAACTCTAGTCCCTGAACTGCAACAGAGGCCAGACGTTTTATCATTTGTTTGGAGAAAATAAAGATAAAAATAATTGGCTGTTAAAAGCTTCACATGTCTTCACAATGACTGTTACGTGTTGAATGTTCATGGCATAAAATGTTGCATATAATATTTGTGACCACAGCTGTTGTCCAGTGTGTGAAAATGCATCCTTCAGCTGGATTCAGGCTCCAGATGATCGACTGCTGGATACTGAGCAGAGACAGAAAATCTGAATTCGAGGGGTTTGTGAAATTCAGCTTTTTGAAGATTCCTTTGAGAAGTAATTTGAGGATAAATTTTAATTTCTTTGCATTAATTTTGATGATACCCAGGCAACGGTCCAAAATCAGCGAAGGTCAACCAATTGAGAGACGGCCCATCAGCACCAATGACCACAACTGGGTCTCATGATATTTTCTTTAGTTTAGTTTTTGAAAATGCTCTAAAAGTGATTCCAACATTTTTTTTTTTTTTTTACCATCTTCATTACAGGTTAGGGTGTTAAAATATTTGCAACAATCCTTTTATCGTCACAGATCTTGGAGCGGATGGCTCTTTACTAATGTTTTTCATATTTTGTTGCAAAGAAATTTGCGAGTATCACAAAGTCAGTTTCTTTCTTTCTTTCCTTTTTGTTATAAATTATTGTTTCAGTTTACCTTCATTTAAAGTGACTCCCTGTAGCAATACCACTTCTGACCTCTGGGGGCGTATAAATCCGGGGTATTGAAAAAAAAAGGAGCTCTTTTAAAACTTTGCTGATGAGTGAAGACAATCAGGCAGGTCTCATAAAATCACCAGAGGTGATACTGTTGTGCTACCGGGGGCTGACACATCCACTTTCCTGTGATGTGCTGCCCCCATGTGGCCAGGGGTGGCATTGCTACATAGAGTGGCTTTCAACCCATCAGGATAACATTGTCCATAAATAATTTTAAAACTCACCTCATCTTATATAACACACACACATGATTTCAGTGGCTCAGACCTCTAAGTGTGTGTGTGAGAATACTAAATTTAAAGCTGGGTGAGAAAACATGAAAAGAAAAAAAAAAGTTTGTTGTTCATAATTACACTTTTCCTTGTAGCCTAAGGCTGAAACAACAGTGTAAGAAACAAAAACAACAACAGTAGTTTCTAACAGGGAGCTGGAAAACATTTAAACCCATAACAACCACCAAGTAAGCTTAGTGACGAAATGAAACCACGTGTCTTCCAGCGGGTTAAAATGTTAAAATCTGGATTTAAATTAGATTTGGAAACAGGTGTGCTGGCCTTTAAATTGACCTGGAATTTGCCTTGTTGCCTGTGATGATGTGTTCTGGTTACTATGGCTACACATACATGGCGGGAGATACAAAGCTCCCGCTATGAGAAATGCTGGCAGTGGATGGCTCGGATGAATCGACATCGTCAGCGTGGTGATCCCTAGCCGCTTCTTTGAACTCCTTGGCCGAGTTGTCCATGTCTGGATTGTCTCCGCCGTTCAGGGCTCCAGCGGCCTCCTCATCCAGGCTCTGCAAGGTTGAACAGTCATATTTACTATCTCAAACTTTAGCAGGAATAAAGCTCATAATCTGAATTCAGAGACGGTTTAGACCCTTCGTCTTATTTGTATACTTTGATGTGTTGTGGATTTAATTCTTAGATCAATAAAACTGTGATTTCTGTCCTTTTATACGCAGTAATGAGCTTTTCAGTCCAACACACTTGCTTGGTGTGCAGGGACAGTCACATAAGAACAAGCTCTGTCAATTCTTTTATTTATCAGGACGCACACTTAAGAGCTCAGTTGGTACTTATCACGTCTTAAAATGAGGTAAATACAACCAAGGATGGAAAAACAACATGACATATTAGACTGTGTCATTAATTACTGAACAGAAGCGTGTGTGTGTGTCTTCCATGATGGTGTATTTGTGTGTGGATACGGTGTGCGTCAGTTAGTGTGACAGGTGCCGTCATCTGCCGTCTCTGTGACTGTGGACGGCGCTGACGGCTCGTTCAGCCTCATGAACAGAATTTAACACAGAGGAGGACAAAAGAGAAAATGGCACAAGAACAGCAGGACAGGCCTCTGAATGAGTTCACGAGCGATTTATGAAAGCTGTGAAAAGGTAAAGCAAGCCTCTACTTAAACAACATTTCACTGAACCAGTCTGCAGAAATTTACCACTCATCACCACCCTTAACATATTCAAAAAAGCAGAATATTGAAAATGGCACTGATAAAAATATATGGACACTTGCCCTTTGAGTCATTCAATGCAATCAAGCAGTCACTCCTGATCTTAACGAAACTTCTCTTCTTCACTGTAATTTGAACCACTTTAATCCACTTTTCTTATATTATCTTATTTTATCAGTGCCTACCTTCAAGTCTTCTTACTGGTGCTGAGTTTTAACTGCAGTGAACTGTGAAGAGCTTTCCTTTTTCAGCCACCACTTTGCTCTGATTCCACCTTGCAGAGATTAAAGGCACTATGTGGTAGATGCAGCAAAGCAACCAAATGGGTCTCTTCTACATTTCCTAATGAAGATTGTTTTTAAAAAGCTTTTTTTCCCCCTTTCTTTCCATTTTTTTTCTTCAGTCAACATAAACGGCATGCTGGTTCCAGCTCGTTTCTGACCAGACTTGTAACCTGATCTTGGAGGTTAGCTGGTATCTGTTCTGAAACTTTCTTTGGTTCTTTTGCCATCATGTAAACATCATCCAGAGTTTTTTTTTTTCTCCCATGACACTGTGTACAAGGAGGTTGGGTCAGGGACTATAACCTCTTAAGGTGCTAACATCTCTGTTATGATGTTAGCAACTTGACACCACTCACAGCTCTTTTTAAAAAACATCTGTATCTATTCAGATAAGTCTCCAAGTTTACTTTCCTACACATTGAGTGCAAAGTGCACAGAATAATGGCAACCATGAGACATGGCTGTAGGAGTAAATTCTGGAAGACAGTACCTCTCTACATGGATTTTAAACATTACGAGCAAATAGAGACTGCAGAGGGAGGGACTGCTGGTCATCAGGGCAGGAGCGGCTACAGAATTGCTAACAACAGCTTGGATCAACAAGCTTTTATTGCAAAACCGACAACAGTCATTCTCAAGAGTTAATACTCCACAGCACAACATTTTGGATTTCTTTTGCTGACACTTGTTTCTGTTGTTGAAAAATGTGAACTTTTTGAATTCTCTATGCCTTACAAATATGTTTGTATTTACTGTTAAGACTTTTTTTTGAGCAGTGCTTTTGCATTTCTTACGTGGTTTTATTTATGTCAGTTTGAGCTGTAGTGACACCTACTGGATGGGTGGGTGAGCTACGTGACGTGATCATGTGATTACTGTCATTAAAAAACTTGGGAGACGGTTCATACTTCCTTTTGGGGGCTGCAGTCCTGGAGCAGAGGTATTTGTTCAGCAGGGATTTTAGCAGCACAGTGTGTTATTGTGTCTGAACTATGGTTTCCTCTGGATGATGGTTTATTGGATTAATGGTTCAAGCATCAGAGGAAAACACACTTGTCGACTTTCTAACCAAGTGATGACCACTGCTAATAAAAAACAGATATCAGGACATGAGGGTTGCTTTAGCAACACTGAGATTTGGGGTGAATTCCAATTCCTCCCAGATCACTCCATCCTCTTCTCTTCCTTGATTCTTCTGTTATTACTCTAATCGTTGCCTCTCCGATGAAGACCACTGCAGCTCTGTCAGCAAGCTTCATCTTTAGCCATCCCTGACTGCTGTTGATGAGTGACGGCGCTGAATTAACTGGGAAAACTGGGACAGAAGTCCAACGTTTCTTTGGGTGTGTTTTCTGATAGAGACAGTGAGAGCTTTCTCAAAATAATTAACCGTTCCTTTAAATGAAAATGAAAGTGAAATCCGACATAAAGATGCTCCTTGATGTTTCTTGAGCCAGCATGTTGATTCTGACAATAAGGACAAAGATGCTGCAGTAGCCGTGATAGAGGAGCAGATTTACAGACATCACAGGTATTTTTTTTTTTCTCCCACCTCACCACAGACGCACTTAACAGATGACCGGTGACCTTTACATATTCCTGCTAGCAGGGGAAACGACTGTGCAGTTTCCACCCTTAAGCCATTCTTGCTCAACGCAACTGAGAGGACTGAAAAAAGCTGTTCTTTCAAAATAAGGTTGGCATGAGGACGAGCTGAGAAGCTGGTGTCCCCAGGCAAGTGGGCTGACTTCATGGCTCTTCTGCACCTGATTCAAGTCAAATTTTCATTTTTTGGCTCAACTAATCCTGATCCACTCATGTCACAGTGGTTGCTGATCAGAAAAAGGCACCTGTTTAAAGGAGAATTACTTTGCTAGTTACTTTCTTTTATGTGCCTTTATGGCTCCAGCAATTAGTTTTTTATTAATTATGACAGGACCTTTCTGGGTAAATTAATTGCTGCTGTTTGGAAATGTGAATGCACTGCTAAAGAAACACACAAGGTCTGATAATATTGAAAATTACTAACAACAGAGTAGAAGTTATTTTTGTTTTTGTTTTTTTAAGAAACATGTGGCTTTCATGACGGTTTAATTAACTAATTATGACTTTAAAATAATACAGTATTGCCTTGATTTTTTGCTGTGAACAGTCTCCACACAGACCCGACTGCCGATTTTCTTTTCCTCACTGACACATCTTAACACGCTGAGCTCAAAGGCTGCCATCTCTGCTCTCTGGTGGGCACAGTGCTATCTTTGTCCATAGAAGTGCTGCTTCAAAGTATCTCAAAACACTGCTGAAAACTGTAATTTTCCTTTGACAAGATAACAAGTGTAGACTTGAGACTTGACTACTTAAAAATCTGCACCTGATCGTACAGATCAAATTTTCAATTATTAAGTACTGAAGGTGCACTGTTAAAGAAAAAACAACACCTCAGATAACACCTGTGAAAGTGAAAATTTGCCTGCAGACTTGCCCCAGACTTGCCCTCCAAAAACACATAGCTGGACTTAATCATACGCAGGTCACTCCAGAGATAACACTATCCTGATCATCAGAATCAGAATCAAATTTATTGTCGTCACTGAGCCAGCATCCCAACACAGTGAAATTTGTCTTCCCAGTACACCGAAAAACATACAGAAACAACAACAACAACATATGGACAGGAGTCAACGGTGCTTGGGTCAGCGCTATAAGAGCGCTTCTACCGTGTCAGAGAGCAGTACACTCAAGCACATGCCCAAGTACACCACCCTCCGGCCAGGGCACTTTTAGCAGAAGAAAATAAGATCACATAGGGGATGGGGGGGGGGGAGAGGATAAAAAAGAGGTGTCTCCCACCACATGTCCTTGATCAGAGGCACATGTTGTGGGATTCACAAAAAAAAACCTCAGCACAAGCATAACAAACTTATTACGAAGACATCATATGGGTGAGGAAAGAGGTGGGGGAGGGGGGGTGTCCAGCCCAACAGCCCGTGCATCAGAGATAGTACTTTGCTTGAAACCCTGTAAATGTCCACTGAGCTTTCAGCTGAGGCATTTACAGCCATCAGGCCTCTTTTCCATATCAAACTGAAATAAAATTACAGTTTTAGACACATGACATAAGCACAGATGATGTGATGGAATGATGGAGTGAAAATAGCAGACACGGACAGCAGGGGAGTGCACCACTGGAGCTTTATACAAACCAAGCTAATTATTTTGACACACATAAGCCAACTGAGATCTCCAATCAATAGTCATTAGCCCCATTACAGCTACCCAACCCAAATGGACTCGTGTGTCTGTATGTGTGACTCTAATGTATTTGTGGTGACAACAGGGATTGATTTGAAGCCATGCTGATCACTCACCATCTCCACTGAGCTGCCTGCCTTCACAGGGGGAGGGGGCTGGTGACTGGGGGCAGCGCTGATTGGACAGAAAAACAAAAGTAACACAGTATTGATGTCTGTTTCGTTAAGACATTTAATTTCTTTTGTATTTAACAGAGTGACAGCTCGGGCTGCTGGGACAAGACAGAAATGAAAAGTATTAAGCTTTAAAGATGCCCCATTGTGCAGTAATTCAATCAAAATCCTTTTCATGCACCTTTTGCAAAATGTACCTCTGTTTAAAAGCATTGGCTACAACAGCAAAATGATATAAAGCAACAATATTGATGCATTATTTGTGAACGGGTAGCTGTCATCACTTTAATTGCAAATCACTGAATTTTTGGTGAACTTGACATCTGAGCTGTGAGTAAAGACATTATGGTGCACAATTTTTCATATTTTAGGATAATCTAGCTTGTTATCCTTTTCGCCCTGTCACCCTGTTGCTTTGACTGCATCAAAAGCAGCAGGGTAAAGAGCTTCAGCCTCATGGACAAGAAGAAGTATATTATGTAATGAGGATGTAAAATCTTCATCCTCCTGCAATTTAATTAAATAGCAAAAGTTCTATGTTCCACCTCTCAGTGTCAATTTCTTCTGTAATAAAGTTTCATTTTGTAAATACATGCAATGAACAAACTCTTTGGAATAATTGTCGAGTGTTCAAACAAAGAAGTTGGGAATCTGAGTTCAATAAAGAAGTAGAAGAATTCTTCAATCTTATATTTGGACAGAAATGGTCGAGAGACAAAATATTAGACGCCGAAACTGAGAAATGTGTTGTTTTTTTTTTTTTCATTTTTAATTTTATGGTAATTTTGAATTTGACAGCATAAATATATTTACGAAATGTTGGAACATGTTCATGTTTACCATTGTTCTGCATCACCTGCAAAGCCATAAGTGCTTCGTAACTAAGAGGGCAGCAGCTGCACTTTTAGAAGAGTAACGGTGGCCATGCATTGATTTTCACCACCCAGCTGTGTTTGTCTTTAATGCAGCGCTGCCTTGAGGGTTCTGCATCCTCCCTGCAGACATTTATCCAGACTGTTCGAGTCCACACAAGCATGTTGCAACAAACCCTGCTGTTTCTGTGCACTTCTGGACGACTGACCAGAGACAGTGTTGTGAAAATGTGGCGCCCAACAGTTCCACAGGTCAGTGAGACCTTTTCATTTGGAACAATGTTAAGCTCTAAGGCCGTGTCATTTCTCCTGGAATGTGTAACATTGTCGCTCTGATGTTCAGGCGTATGAGTTTGGGACACATAGCTGTCTGGAGAAGTTATCTCAAGGTTTAGTTGTTGTTCAGACATTTGGTTAAAAGTGATTGTGTCTTAGCTCCTCGTTGTCATTTCCTGTCATCAGCCCAATCTGTGACGTGAGTGAATGACCTCTTCTGCTTGTATGCAACAGGAGATTAAATTCACCTCGCACTCCCATTGTTGCCAAGTGTATTATTTAACTGTTGTTTAACTGCCTCACTAAAAACCCATCCAATTACAGGTAAAATAAGACATACAAGTATTCTGCCATTACAGACTGTCTTTGGTCACTGAGAATGTATCATTTGAAAACTCTCTCCACTGTAGATTTAAAGAAGAGATATTATGAAAGAGAAAATATTATGAAAGAGGAGATATTATGAAGGGAAAGGGCTTTTTTTTTTCTTTTTCCAAACAACCAAATATAACACCAAAGCCCAGACTTGAGAGCATTTATTTGGGTGTTTGACGTCACTCCCAGCTGACATAATGCTCTCATGTTGTTTTGTGTGGTCTAAAATCTGAAGAATAACTCATAATCAGAGCTGTAAATAAAGACATGGTTGAGAAGGGAGCTTTTGTAATGTTTCTAGAGATTAATCTAGAGCTCAGGAAAAATGTGTCAACCTTTGAGAAAAAGTCCTAACTCTTCAAATGGGACATGGCATCTTTGTCTGTCCACCTCAGATTTTGGACTGTTATCTCCTTTGCTTACATGGAAATGGCTCATGACAGAGCAGTAGTGGTGCTGAGCTCTTTAACAGGATTCTTTATCTGGATGCTGATGTTCAGTTTTTGTCCAAATACAGTCAGGAACTGACACTAATACACAGCTGCTACATCACCAACAGACAACCAGCAACGGAAATCGCTGGTCTTGGATGAGATCATACTTCCAGTTGTTGGGGAAACTTTGAGAATGAAGCTGTTGTGGGCGACAGAAATATTTCTCTTTTCTTCCAGGGATCTGAATCTCCCCCAGGTTGAGGGGGAACTGCAGATAAAGGACTTTTTAAATATGCATTGATTCATTGTAATTATTTCAGAGACTTTTTAAAACTCATCAACTGTAATCAAATTGACGTCACCTTATTCAGCATGTGTGTGTCTGTGTGTGTGTGTCTTGGGGGGGCGAAGGTTGTTATACCGGTTATCAATTTGTGAACAATAACTGAACTGCTGTAATACAGCCCAAGTCTGTTTTTTTTTTTTTTTTTTTTTTTTTATCACATTGAGTGTTTGAACAAAGTGTGAGTAGTGAAACGTATGGTGGCAGCAACAACCATTGAATGGGAATGAATGAATATTAAATCACCTAGAGTATGTCTGCAAGTTGAACTAAAGGAGGCAGAAAACCTTGATCAGACATTTGTTTGTCCATCACACCCCGTTGACTTACACCCGGGGTGGCCAAAGTCAGTTCACGAGGGCCGGTCTCCTGGAGGTTTTGGATGTTTCCCTGCTTCAACACACCTGATCCTAATTTATGGCCACCATCATCATCTTGGCATCAAGGTCAGCACATGACACCTGCAGGACACCGGCCCTCAAGGACTGACTTTGGCCACCCCAAAGTCAGAAGCGAGGCTACACAAAGCCTCGCTTCTGCAAGACAACTCTGTAAACTGGTGTTAAATCGTGGCCGGTTTAATAAATGTCCATTTCCAGCTGCAGCCTGTGGGAGGGAGGATGAATGGGCCCCTTAGAACAGCTTCATGCCATAAACCTCAGTCCAGGATTTGTTACCAAGTTACCTCTGCTGTTTTAATGAGCTTTAGTCCAACAGGCAGAGATTAAACAAACGATGAAGTAGATAGAGAATTACTAATGAAGACTTACTCTTTGCCCTGCTGGCGCTTACAGATGAAGAAGACGAAGCCAATGATGATCCCGATGAAGCTGAGAGTGCTGAAGATGCCTCCTAACACGACACCTGTTGACAGGCCCCGAATAAGCCGTCGTCGTTCTTGTACAAGTGAGGGTCACAGAGCAGAAAGGGATTCGAGGGGGAGAGAGAGAGAGAAAAAAAATCAAAGGGTTATTACCTTCACTTAAACTTCATGAGACTGCCTCTGGCATTTAGATGGGGACCACTTGCAGCATTTGCATTTTCTGTGTTTTACTGCTGAAGTCTGTGTGTGAGAAAATTATTCGTGGCTGTGTGAGTCGAGTGTTTCATGAAACATGTAAAGCAAAAATTAACTGACAGCACGGAGCAACAATGAAGCACATTTGCAAAAGCATCAAAATTTATATTTGCACCGCGGACACTCAGAAACACCATAAAGAGAAGAATCTACTGCTGACCTCCACATTTCCCTTCAATTACGAGGCTTCTGAGTCTGTATAAGCCCCTCGTTACAGAGGGACATTATTTGAAAAGAAAGAAAAAAAAAACCCAGATCTACAGCAGCTGTACAGAGCGCTCGCTCTGCTCAGTCGCTGACTGCCATCAGAAACAACAAAGACAGGGTTAAAATTATTCCACTTTAATCCTTCGCTTTGATTTTTCATTTTAAATCAGCGTCACTTCAGTACGTGCATACACTGCTGTCTGACTAGCAGACGACAAAGAGATAATTGTCCCAATGATTTCTCCTCATTTAGCATATTGTTACCGCATGTAATCATGTGCCCTAAAGTAAAAAAAATTCAGAAAAGTAATGTGATTAATGCATATACAGAAGTGTGAAAAAGAAAACACACCCTCTGAGTTTTAACGTTTGATACATTAGGACATGGGCAGGAAAAAGGGCAGGAAATGCCAGAGAGTATGTGTGGATACAGATAGAATTTCATTAACATAACGATGGAAATATATTAAAAGTATTATCAGAGCATCGGTCTTTATCAGTCTGTGAGCCAAGATGATCAGTCCACCAGGTCAGACGGTGAAGAGCAGAACATAATGAGAGAACACCTTCATGGCTTTTTTATTTTGTGGTCGATGACGATGCTGTCTAGCTCTTTTTTGCAGTTTTAGAATGAGTGCAAAGATCAGACGTTGTTTAGAAGAGACATAATTCTGGTTCAATAATTTATTTTGAGACTCCAGAGTAACTTTTTTTTCTTTTCCTCATTTACAGTTAAAAGAAGAATACTTTTTTTTCTGTCTAGTTCATCCGCTGTCTGAAATACCAAACACCAAGGGCTGTTGGGTAATGTCTCCAACAGACTCCCATCCAAAAAGGGTCAACTATTTCTAGTGAAATAGTTTCTTCCACATCCATGTTGACATCATGAGTGTTCAGAGTGGGGGTGGGCTGTCTCTGGTCTCAGACCAGCCAGAGTGATGTATTACAAAAGTGACGCAATTACAGAACTGCAATACATTTTAGCAAACATAAAACCCGTTACAATCGCAGTAACACAGAGTACAATACACTTGAATGTAAAATTAAGGGTTTTTCTTTCAGAATTCACAAAAACCATTTTGGTGCCAGGAAAAAAAAAAAAAATCAACTTTGGGAAAAATAATCGGTTACTTTATGTTGTTGGAATTTGACAGTTGGATAAAATATTAAAACAGGCTGAACACGTTCACCATCCTTCTATCATCGTCTTTCTTTTTTAATTTTGTTTTAAAGTGTTAACCTTTTTCTTCTCTTTTTTCATAATCCTTTCATTACCATCTATATGCTATGACTATGTGCAATAAAAGGTCTGGTACAGAATGTAAGTTACTCTGTTTTGGAGTTTTGTTTTTCCCTGTAAAGCACTCAGGTTGCTTTCCAGTCTTTGAAAAGTGCTGTTTAAATAAAGTTCAAGTTCTTTTTGGGACCTCTCCTCTCCAGTAATGACAGATAACCAGCATTAAAAATGCCAAGCCATAATAACTCGGACAGTCAAGTTCGCCCTCACATTTTCAGTATAGACTTGGGAACAATCAGAAGCACTCAGGGAGACATAATAACATGGACACAGCATATGAAGCCACTTTCTCTAAAATACCCCCTTAATATTCTGGTTGAATCCAAGGCTGTACTCAGTGACCTTTTATGTAAAAGCACATTTGTTCCCTTCTGAACAGAGTCAGTATTTGGGAGAGAAAAAAATGTGAGTGGGTGAGGTCAGCTGGTGGCAGGGCAATTGCTAGGAATTCTGGGCCCCCTGAAAGAATATCAGTGTGGGCCCCTCTACCCCATTCATTGCCACCTTCAAATTTCTTGTTTTTCAGTATTCTTGACAGTTCCTGGTGTAATACACTCAATTTGTTTCCTTTTTTTACAACGAACGACTTCACAAGTCAGAGTATCATTATGTAAAGTATGTATTATGTATTATGTCTTATTCTCATTTCACTGATTAGCAACATGTTATTACACCCCTGATTGCAAATACATTTTCTTTTTATGACTTGGATTTTTTAAAATAATTTTTAGATCAATATCATCATAAAGACAGAATGCATTCTATTCCTGCAAATACATTTTCACTTAACCACTCAACAAATAGGTAGTGGGTATTTTATTGTATTTAACAATCAAGCACTGATATGCAAAAAACCAAAGTGTCCTGGCTCAAGATAGTCCACAGGTAAATATGGAGCATTTAACTTAAATGTGCAAGTAAAACAAAGAGCCCATGGAATACGTTGTTGTAAAACAAATATCAAAAACAACAACAAGCCTCATCTAATCTCAGTTTAAGTTTAAATTGGCTTGTTTGTTCAGTCTCATCAGAAAGCTCAACGCCAGGCCTTTTTGTACGATTTGGATGGCAACACATACTTCATCAAAAATGCTCTGAAGCTGAAGTTTACAAATGGAATTCAGCAGTTCAAGGGGAGAGTAGCAGTCTGAAAATGTGGCACTATAAACAGACCTCAAATGTTGCACTTCACTTTCAAAATTAGCACTAGGATCCTGTTTGTATTTGCTTGTTAATGAATGGCAAACTGAGTGAATCTGATCATCTTTTAAATCCTTGATTTTCAGTATTGCAGCAAATTCCTCACAGATATTTGCAATGGATTGAAAGCGGGTGTCCAAGGCACAGATGATGTTATCTAAAGCCACATAGAAAACACTGTTGCGAAACAGACTTGTCCAGAGTGTAGACAGAAATGAATGAACAAGTAGCCTAATTGTTTCAGCCGCCCTCAGTAGTTTTACTCTCACCATTCACAGAAAAAAAGTTTTTAATGTCCTGGGCCCCTGCTATGCTGCTCCTACTCCTGGCCTCCTTCTCAAGTCTTTTCTGGTGTCCGGACTTGTGTTTTTTGGGGGCCATCCTAACCCTGCTGGAGTTCGCTCGCGCTCCGCTCACTTGAGAAAGAACGAACAGCGGTGTGGACCAAACCATTTTTTAAAAAGGGGCCAAGGGCGTTATTGAAATTATTAAAAGGGCCGGCTCTACCCAATTTGGTGCCCTAGGCACATAATTTAGGAACATGTCACTGTTTATTTATTTGTAATGTTAATATGTACTTTTCTTTCTAGACAGAAAACACTAAGTGAGGGCGACAGTGGGCATAGAAAATTATTATTTTATTATTATTTTCCCTCAAGGCCAAGGGGGACTGGCGGCGTGGCGGCGCTCCTCCAGCAGATGGTGCCCTAGGCGGCCGCCTATATCGCCTATGCCAAGAGCCGGCCCTGTTCGTATGAATATATATTAGTCCAGTGTATGCATAATCATTTTGTCATAGAGGCTACTGGGGGATGTGTGTGGGCCCTAGTGGGCTGTGTGCCCTTATAATTGTCATCACCTTTCCCCCCTATACGACGGTGCTGGCTGGTGAGAAAGTGAGCACTCAAAAAAGCAAGGAAAGAGTTTTTTTCTCAGCGTCAGCAAAAGCCAAGACTTGGACAAATGTATGCTTATTTATTTGTACAATTATGCAATTACGAACCTTATTTACCAAATTTCCTTAGTTAAAAATCCTTTGGTTTTGGACTTTTGTTTACATTATATTAGTTTCATTTGGATGAATATTTGGTTTCTTTTACAAAGTGTCATCTAGCTGCAATGATCATCTGTGCACACTAACAGCAAAGACCAGAAAAAGTGATTTTCTTCCCTGTCCCGGCCAGACAACTGCACATCACGCATGGTGCCACACTGCACATCAGCAACGATGAAACCAGCTCACAGATCTGCAGTGAAAGTCTCTTCTGAGGCGACGGAGACACTCAAGAGATCTCACTCACTCTCTCTCTTTTTCCCCCCTCTTTCTCCAGTTTTTTGTCTTTTTTTTGGGGGGTTTCTTTGTGACCTCTGGCCTGATATTTGTAGAGCAAAATGTACAAAGCTGAACTACGTCTGTGAGCACCTTCACATAACATCATTACTGCTCAGACGGTGGTTGAACTTTAGAGTGCAACAGAAAGAAGAAGCAAAAATAAACGATGCATTTAACAACTTCAGGGTGAGTCTATTTGTTTGTTTAGTGTAGCTTTTCAAATCACCCACATGTGTGTTGGTTATGAGTCAACACACCCCACAATGACCTTTCCTGCTCAGCCAAACACATCACACACGAACCTCGAAGATCAGCACCTCTCACTTTCACTCACCTCCATGAATAACACTATGGGGTTTTTTTTTCGGACTCACAGCTGGTTCTTACCAGAGTTGTGTCAATAGCTCATGCTTCAGACTGACATAACTGCATCTTTTTGAATGTAAAATTGCATGGATGGGGTTGATAAGCACATGCACACCCCAGCACTTCTGTTAAGATCTGCCTACTTCTGCATGCGTCTCACTCCCTAGCCTGGGTTAGCCCAGTCTGCAGAACCACATCACATGAAATTTAAAGGGAATTGATAAAATAGTCCCTTTGTAAAGTGCTCCATTACTCGCCAAGATAAAATGATCCAGTGTGGAGGCTGGATTAGCTGGATTAGCTAGATTAGCAGTCAGAGTCACCTACTGTGCTCAAGGCCTGCACTTAACCACTTCTCCATATTTGTTAAACAAGAATAATAAACAAATTCATGCTCTACATCAAAACAAGTATATGTCCTAAAAGGCTGCTTGTAATGTTCAGGAGTTGAAGGTCATTGTTTTTATTTCCACACCATTCTTTACTTTACCCAGTCTGCAGTATAAAACCTTAACTGAGTTGCATTTCCAAACAGGATACATCCTTTTGATAAACATACAGGAACTCCTAATCTTTTTTCATTTTTACACTTTTCTTCTCACCCACTCTTTTGTCGTCACTCGCTTCTGATCCTTAAATTTCAGATTACAGCAGGCAAAATAAGTACTGAACACGTCACCATTTTACAAGTAAGTGGATAACTCCATAAATGTAGCCACGCATCAGGTCGACACGGACCACAGCAGGTGTGAATGGTTCCCTTGGTTGCATTACATTCCCTTCCACAGATTTACTGCAATGACTGATTTGCTGTCACTTTCAAGCTGATTAGTAAAACAGATTGCTGCAATGTCAGTAAAAATTACTGGTACTCAACATTTATCAGCTCCAACTAACATGTGCTTCGTCTGCTTCATTGCCATGTCTGAGCTACATCAAGGAAAGAAACAAAAGCAAACACACCACATTAAGCTACATTATGGTGGTGCATAATGTAGCCTGCACCACCACCAGTGTAATAAAAGGGTTAACAACAACAACTGACAGGTATAAACAGGAACAATGCAAACTATCCAAACTTCACAGTTTTAGAGTGGTTTCATTTCGATGGTAATATAGGCATGAAAGGTGCTGTTTGAATGAAGTTTAAGTTCTTTGTGGACCTCCAGTAATGATGCTCAATTAGGCCAGCATGAAACCTCCCCAACCCATAATTCTTTGGTACCTCTGACAGGCGATGTTAGAGCTCATGCTCACATTCACCGACTAAAAAAGAATAACAAGCAATCAAAAACACACAGGGAGACGCGTGCAAGAACATTAACATAGCTTCTAAAGCCATTGCTCTCTAAAATACCCCTGAAAATTATGATTGCGTTCAAATACCTAGAATCAGTGACCCTTTATGTGAAAGCAAACTTGTTCCTGTCAGCAAGGCACTTTAAAAGAAAGGTTCAGTTGGTGGAATGGGAGAAAAGCTGAGCGCCCAAATAAGCAAGAAAATATATATATTTTTCAGAGTCAGAAAAAGCCAAGACTTGTTGGAAACGTGTGCTTATTTATTTGTACAATTATGCAATTATGAACCTCGTTTCCTGACACTTAGTTAAAATTTCCAAGTTGTGGTAGGTTACATTAAAGCAGAACAAAGGACTTTTGTTCACATTAAAATATTGGTTACATTTGGATGAATATTTGGTTACTTTTACAAAGTGTCATCTAGCTGTAATTTATCATCTGTGCGGACTAACAGCAAAGACCAGACAAAGTGATTTTCTTCCCTTTCTGGGTCAGACACCTGCACATCAGTCATGGTGCCACACTGCACAGGTCCAGCATGTTTTTTCCTTTGTAGCATTTGCAGTTCTGGTGAAGTTGTATTAAACCATCAGGTTAGTTTGGCTTGTTAAGTTCCTGACCTGGTTCTCAATGTATTTTACTTTTTTTTTTTTTTTTTTTTAATAGGGCTGTGTGTTAATTAACATTTACCTCACACCCATGCTTTATGCTTAAGAGGGAACAGCTGAAAGGCAAGTAGATCTCACAGAGGCAGAAAGAGGAGAAGTTGCTATGCCTCCCTGGGGGTCGGTGGTGTCCCAGAGTTTGAAAATGGCTGCTGGAAGACCACAGGGCTGCCCCCCTGTCCCGCCACACTCTCTAACAAAGAGATCAAAAAAAATATATGACGGCTGATCGCTTAGCTGTTGAAGAAATGATCCAATGATGTGTATCTGTGGGAGAAACATGTGAACCCCTCGGATGAGAAGGCGGAGCTTGTTTCTGATGTTCTTTGAGGCCAGTGGGGTGACGCGCAGGTGCATGTACACGTGGCTGAGTGGAGGTCACCTGAAACAAGCCTGATTCTTTAAAGGCTGGAGGAGTTTGTGACCAGCATGTTCCACCTCAGGCGGATTAACATTTTCACACAAAATAAAGGCTTTTTAGTTATCCACTAACTTGTATTTAACGTGCAACTTAAAAACCTTCATGTGGACACCACTATTGGTGAAGCAGTGTCGTATGTAAAACGTTGTATGTTTATCTAGACAAAAGCTTGCAACACTTACATTTAAATCTTAAATGCGTTTGCAGAATGACCCATCAAATGTCCTGAACAGTGGAGAGTTTTTGTGCTTTCATATGCAGCATACATGTTAAATTATCCTAATCTCCATTTTTTTTAGCTCTTTGTTTTGTTTTTATCCCTCCACTTGCCTTTCCGTCCTCACCATCAGCACTGTTCTGAGTCCCATAATGAAAGTAATGAAGGTGCTTTAGGCTTGCCAGCTTGTGATGATTCTCCTTTTTCTTCGATGCTCACTGATTGCAGCCACTTGTATGCAATCATAACGTGACTGCATGTATGTGATCAGTGTGTGTACGTGTGTGTTTATGGAGATCTGTTTTTTTAAAAGCTGGTGCCCGTGAGCAAGGGGCCAGTGTCGATGAGTAAGAGCTGCTGGTGGGTTGTGCTGCAGGGGAGTGGGGAGTAGGTGTCCCCCCACCAAAAAAAAAAAAAAAAAAAAAAAAAGTGGCTTTTGTGACAGAAGGACAAAGAAGAAAAGCGCTGAGGATTTTTCTTTCTGGAGCTGCAGCATAAAAACTGCAGTATGAGGGTGGTTGGAATAATTATATTAATTTCATATTTGCTTAAACTGTCTAAGAGAAATATGGGTGTGTTTTACTGGGCAGGGTGTTTTTGCAAACTGTTTCTGAAACTGGTGTTCAAAGATAGCGATAAGGCATAACGTAAAACCAAACTGAGAAACTGGTAGAGAAGCTGACAGGAAACCTCTGGTCAAGATGGGAAAGCAGGGTGTGACAGATAACCTTAGCAGGATGACAGACGTTGAAGACTTCTGCTGCAAACAAGGATTTCAGACAACTGTTTTAGGGTGTAACCTCGAGTCCACCCATACTAAAAAATGCTTTCTGTGCTTTTCTCTTTTCTGAATAAAAGGCAGAGGAGCAGCAGAGCGTGTCAGAGCGGTTTGAGAGTGTAACTAAGACACTTCTCTTCGTTTTCCTCACGAGTAATAAGAATATAACTCTCTCTGTCTTCTTTCCCAGTGTGCGAATAATAATGTTTTAGGTTGCTAAACCTAACAAGGGTGGAGGTAACACATGTTGAATGATAAAAATGAAAGGGAAGTGAGGTAAAGAAGACCTGAAAAAGATGTTAGAGACATTATCAAGTAGCTTGACTTTTTTTTTTAAAGCTAATCAACAGTCCAGATGTGGTTGTATAACTAAAGAACAGATAAATATAATGTGCTTTTTTCTTCCCCCAGACATCATGGTAAATTATAAACAAAGCCAAAATAAATATGTTTATTTACAAGCTGTTGTGAAAGCTATAAATTACTCTTTTTATTTTAACCAATAAATGCTCATATTCAGTTTATTGAGCATAAATTGGGTTTGTTCACGAACTTACAGACCCATTAAAAAAAAAAAGTAAAATGCACTGAGAATACTCCTTCAGCTGAAACTGAAATCAGTATTTTAACATGAATAACAATCCTTTGTGCTGCTTTAAGTAACAGGGGTGTAAAGCTCAGGTTTAATTACGATACAACATTACATTGATTGACAGCAACTAAAGCATTATTTCACATTTTTATTTCTGGATTGTTCCAGACAGTTGAATGACAAATAATATGTTTCTTTCACAAAAATAGACAGAAAAAGACCACTTAATGTATTGATGAGGATCAATATTTATGTTTTGTATTGATGCTGTTGGATTTTCCATCATTAAATCGATGTCTCAGTATAGATTAAAGGATCATTACACCTCTGCTAAGTGATAGCGTAGACAGGATCCATGCAGACAAACCAAGGTCAGTTTAATTCATCTGCTTCCACAGAACTGGATCAGTATTTAGATATTCATGACAAAATACTCAAGTGTTAAAGAACAAAAGAGACAAACACCTGCACAGAGACTTTTACAGCTTTGTCCTTTGCCCCTGCATGAAAACTAAATTATCTAAAACCTGGAGGAAACGTGGAACTGTTCACTTAATTCTCAGAATTTGGTTCATAATTGCATAATGTTGCTATTAAATAAGTTAACGGCGCTCAAAAAGCTGAAACTAGTTTTTTTTGCCCAGAGACAGAAGCAAACACAGCTGGTCTCTGTGCAGCTCTCACTCGTTTCCCACCACTGACCTTTTCCTTCCACGTCCACCAACTCTCGATTCTAAAGTGACATCCTGAAAGGTACAAGTGTACGTTCACGTTCATCATCTTCGTGAGTAATGAAAAGATGAAGAAAAAAGGTTCAAAGTTAAATTCAAAACAAGGTTAGAGAAGAAAGAAGCTGGTAGAAGGACAGTAGTTGTTCAAGTGTCACTCATGTCCTCCTTCAGGAGTGTTGAGGTCTTTAAAGTCTCCCCTTTTCCTCAGGCAGTTACCTCTCCTATCACCCCCTCCTCATCGTCTCTCACACATATTTTCTCCCACATTCATTGCAGTTCATCTCTTTTTCTCTCTTTTTTCTGTTGCTCATTTTCTCTCCATCCCAGCAATCACCTATGTTCTCTCTTCTCTTCTCCTTTTTTCCTTCAAGCCCCTCCTTCCTCTTTGGCTTCTGTTCCCATCAACTGTTAGATCTTTTCTTAAATGTGTCATTAAATTCTAAAGTGCCTTGCTGACAGGAACAAATGTATTTTTATATAAAAGGTCACCCATTACAGCCATTTGAACACATTTTAACTTCAGGGGGGATTTTAGAGCAAGCGGTCTCAGACGCTATGATAATGTTAATACGCGAGTCTCCCGGTGTGCTTTCGATTGCTTTTGAGTCTATTTTAGTTGGTAAATATGAGCGTGAGCTTTAACATCGTCTGTCAGAGGTACCAAGGAATTATGGGTCGGCAGGTTTCATGCTAGCTTAATTGAGCGTCAGGAGTCGTACAAAGAACTTGAACTTCATTCAAACAGTACTTTTGAAATCCAGAGTGCTTTATCGAAAATTTTCAAACTTTGGGACACCACCGACCCCCAGGGAAGCATAGCAGCTTGTCAGGGTGAACGTGTGGGCCATCTTTTTCTCCTTTATCTCTCCTTTTTTTTCAGTCGGGAAAATGTAACAGGTGCAACTAATGTTTCAGGAAATGGACAACCGGAATTTATTTTCAGGTGCCACAAAACAAAACACTTTCATGATGAACTGTTAACCAAACTCTTGGAATTTGCTTCATAATTGCAGAGTGTTGCTCATAAACAAGCAAACAGTGCTCAAAAAGGCTAAAACATGTGGCAAACATCTCATGCGGATCATGTGACCCTGAATGAGGAGAAGCTGAAATGGAAGAAGTCAGTCTGTGTCTCAGTGTTGAGGGCCGTTCACACCAGGAATAATAATGAAAGCGTCCTCACAGCTTAACAACGATTTCCCTGACACAAAACACGCTGCACCCTCCAGATGTATCCAGGCTCCAAAGTGGACTTTAATGACTTGTTGCGGCTGGTGTACATGCAAGAAAAAGAAACTCAGTTGTGCCTGATGAAATCCTAATTTCTCCAAACTCAAACTCCTCCACTCTGTTCTGAGAGCTGTTGTCATTTGGTGATAATATTTATTCACATTTGCATATCAGTTTGATGATATTGTGTTGGTGCATCAAGCAAATCATTGTTTATTTTTGATAAAGACACCATCAATAAAGCATATGATTTAGCTTTATTCAACAGTGGCATAAAAATTGGAATGACAGAACAAAAATATGCTTTTTGTTTTTTTTCTTTAAATTGATGTTTTATAATTTGCCGCATACATAGTTGTGTGGGGACTCTCATCAACTTGAATTGTCAAAGTGCTGGTTCACCTGTGATGGGCCGGTAACTTGTCAACCTGGTGAGCTGCATGTGCAAGCATATAATTATTACATTTGCAATCATAATATTTATGAAGATGCTTTGGTTCTTTGAAGACTGTAGTCTGACTCAACAACTATGTTTGGACATAAAGAGTTTTTCTTTCTTCAGTTCTCTTTTCAGCTCTCCACATGTGTAAATGAGTTAGTGTTTTTCATGCGCATATTTATGGACTTCCATGAATGAAAAAATATGTCCATTGGTTGTTTGTTAAGACGTTTCCCCATGTTTATTTAACTTTCAACAGTACTCTGGTTGTGTCAAAGCTCTCTTAACAACTACTTTGTCTATGTAGATTGCTCACTTGACTTTGGTTTACACTTCTGTTGTCTCCTTGGGCTCGCTGTCTTATTGAGTCACGTGTGTTTCTCGTGCGTCGTTGCTCTGCGTCGTTACACTGTCGTTCTAATATGCCCTCACTATGTCTCGTTCGGATATCTTTACGTGTGGATCTGATGTGCTGTGGGATTTTTAGAGGAGATCAACAGGCGAAATTCGCACTCTGAAAGCAGCAATCATGTATGTCCGAACCTGCAATAGCATAGAAACTATTTACTGTAGCTCCATGACGCCTAGATAAGTTTCCTGCATCAGCTGTAATATAATGCTTCACGGTCAACTAATGTTGGAGTTTTTCTGGATTAGCATCCAGTTAACCTTTACGTATCGCTTTGTTGACTGTTACAATGGTAAGTCACCACAGTTGCTCTTGCTGGAAGTGATGTATCTAGATGTGACCACACCTGGACAAAAGTGAAAATATCTGACATGTCTTCAGTTATAAAATCAAAATACCACAGTCACCTAATTGGCAATATACAGAACTAATACAGGAAAAAAGCTCGACCGATAAAAAAACATATGAAACACAGACGGACAACAAATGAAATGGAGGAGAAAAAAGGAGTCAAGAACATTTTATTTTGGAAAGTTCCAACTCATTTAAAAATCTCGCTGTAGGAAATGCTAGGGTAAAGAGAGCTATCGAGGGGAGAAAATTAAAACAAACTAAATGAACAAAACAAAAACACGTAACTATATTAAACTCAAATGATATTGCACTGATACAAACTTTGTTTTTTTTTTGTTTGTTTTAGAACTTTGCCTGTCTCATGTTACGCATGACGTATGCAGTAAGCATGATGTGCTGCAGCCCCCCCTGTTGGTGGGGCTGCACCACCTCAAAAATGTAAAAAAAAAAAAAAAAAAAAAAAAAAAAAATTGGAAAAAAGGGATAAAAAAATGTGAGAGGAAATTTTTTTTTAAAAATTTACTATACATTCTAGTGGTCTGGTTTAATGTTTATTACAGTATTATTTAGTGGCTGCACCCCCTCAAAAATGTAAAAAAAAAAAAAAAAAAAAAAGGAAAAATTGGAAAAAAGGGAGAAAAAAATGTGGGTGGAAAAAATACTATGTTTAAAGTTTACTATACATTCTAGCCTGCAAGATTTTTGCAGGCTTTGTGGCTGGTTCATTGTCATTTATCATCCAGTTATTCAGTGTCTCATGTTGTGTTGAAAGTAGGGCTGTCAATTTCTCAAAATAATTAATCAGATTAATCGCATGACTGTCAATAGTTAATCATGATTAATCGCAAATTAATCGCATATTTTTATCTGTTCTAAATCTACCTTATACAGATCTTTTTCAAGTTGTATTACTCTTATTAATATGAGTCCTGACTAGAACCAGGAAATACGACCATATTAGTCCAGTTCTGAGGTCTCTGGCTTCCTGTCACTCAGAGAATAGACTTTAAAACAGCTCTACTTGTGTTCAAGTCTCTTCATGGCCCCAAAGTCCATCTCTGACATGTTAGAGTCATATGAACCAACCTGGACTCTGAGAACCTCAGGGAGTGGTCTCCTGCTGGTGCCCAGAGTCAGGACTAAACAAGGTGAAGCTGCATTTCAGTTTTATGCTCCTAAAATCTGGAACAGTCTTCCAGCAGATGTGAGACAGACCTGAACTCTGACAATGTTCAGATCCAGACTGAAAACAGTTCTGTTTAGATGTGAAGACGATGACTGGAAGGATTTTATCTGCACTCTTCATTTTTAATTTAATTAATTACTTTTTTCATTAATTAATTTTTATTTATTATTGATTATTTTTATGCTTGTATGGAATGATTCTATTTGCCTTCTTGTGACTGCATCTGTAAAGCACTTTGAATTGAATTGCAAATAAAGTTGCAAATAAAGTTGCCTTGCCTAATATGAGAGTACACAAATGCTTGCCTTATGCAAAACAAATGCATGTTTATTTATTGCTACAATGCCAAATCCATTATATATTATATATATATATACTCAATATTTTCTCTTATGTTCTTCATACAAAATATTTCCGTTTATTTGCTTCAAACGGGGGTGGGGGGTGGGGGGGTGGGGGGGGCTCTCTGCATCCGCGCTCTCATTAGCCGACAAGTGATATTTCAGTAGTCGGGACTCCGGTGGTAACTAAATTCACATCAACAGCAAACACAAACAACATTTATCTTGTGGAGTTAGCCATCAGGCAAGGTTTTGAAGCTGAACTTACCATTCAAAATAGTATCTTTTGTATCCATTTATTATTTGTATCCAACTACTGCTAACGGTTTGTTTACGTCTGTCTGTCTGCGGCATGGACATCGACGTCAGTGCATGACTTCCTGTTTTGACAGGACTACGCAGGACTACAGGACTACAACTACGGCGGGCCCGAGGCTCATTAAACATACTCTCCTCTTTACTATTATACATAAACGGCCAGGCTGTGTCGCGTTAACGCGCGTTAAAAAAATTAGTTGCGTTAAAATTATTTTACATTAATCACGCGTTAACACGTTAACTTTGACAGCCCTAGTTGAAAGATTTTCTTTTTGCTTCTGATACATAGAAGCCATGTAATGCACATGGCTTCTATTTTTGTGGAAATTGAAATTACTGCAGGCTCTATGGCCGGTTCATTGTTAGTAGCTAAATCAGGGGTGAATGGAAAGTCCATTTCGGGTTTTCTTTGAGAACTTATCTGCTGTCTGTCATGTCATGTCGAAAGATTTTGTCATTGTTTCTAATAGGCTATGTAATGCATATGTGGCATCTATTACTGTTGAAGTTGTGTAGTTGAATTTTTGCAGGCCATGTAGCCGGTTCACTGTTATTAAGTCAGCAGTGAATTTAAAGTTGACTTTGGTTTTTATTCGGGTTATATACTATATAGTTGACAACCATATAGTTGATACGGCACACGCACACAGATTCAGATTCAGATTCAGATTCAGACAACTTTATTTATCCCCGAGGGGCAATTGAGGTCCAACTGAGCAACATTGTGTTGACATAGGTATTGACAATACAAATGAGATTGACAGAACTAAAATAGAAATAAATATAGTATATACAGTAATTACACAATTTGAAATGTTAAATTATATAAAGTGACTGGAGTGAATGAGGTAGAGATAAAGTGCAGGCAGTGTAAACAGTGTAAGGCAGTATGGATGGTTAAGACAGTATTAACAATATATGAACAGTATATAAACAGTATATAAACAGTATAAAGGTGTAAAACAGTGCAACAGTGTGAACAGGGTATTGAGTAGTCCGGGGGGCGAGGTGGGGGTGGGGGCGGGGGGTGGATGTGGGGGATGTGGGTGTGAGGGAGAATTAACATTTGGAGTTGAAAATACACACACATATACACACACACACACACACACACACACACACACACACACACACACACACATATATATATATATATATATATATATATATATATATATATATATATATATATATATATGTATACACACACACACACACTCTACCCTACACTGTAATTCAGCAACAGAGTGTGTCTTCAGTCACAGTCTTCTTCAGACTCCTTCACCCCAGGTGTGCACTGAGAGCGATATCGCAGGTCCTTCCTCCCTGCTGCTGTGAGACTATACAATCAGCACCACTCTCAGTAAACCCCGCCCCTCCCCCCGCCCCCGCCCCCAAAACACACACACACACACAACATTCCATATACCCTGAACCTGGACAATGTGACTAATTTCTATTGTGTGCAATATACATATACATATTCATTGACATGTGCAATAACTTATCTCAGGTATAGTAATCACTACCAACATATCCCTTGTAAATAAAGTCAGAGTTATTTTTTATTATATTTTCTCTATTGTGGTTATTGTTTGTTTTATTATTGTTTTTATCTTTACTGTTAAAATCTTATTGTCCATTTTTTTCTTATTGCTATTTTCCACTTGCTGCTGTAACGATGTAAATTTCCTCATTGTGGGTCAAATAAAGGAATATCTTATCTTATCTTATCTTCAGCTCTGCTGCAACTCAGACACTATAGGAGATCCTTCCTGAACACAGCTATGGCCATCTACAATGAATCATTGAAGAGACTTAAATAATGAATACTACTTCAACAATTAATTTCCCTTCAGTAACTTTAAATCCATTTATCAGCATGCAGTGTTGAATGAGTTTTACGGCACACTACTGGGATTGCGGCATATTTTGTGATGGCGCTTTGGTCAAATTATGAAGCAGCTGCTGTAATTCCAGTCTGCCACCAGACGTCACTGCTCCTCTTCACAGTAAAGCTCAGAAGATTCGAATCATTTTCGGTCGAAAATTAAAAGAAAGCTTCAGTGCTTCACCAGGCTTCGTCCATCACTAGTTGTTTGGCTCGTCTCTATGCGACCATACAATATCCTGGTGACCTGCCCCACCTTTCACCCAAAGAGAGCTGAGAAAGGCTCAGAATCAAGTATTATAAAGATGTAATTTAATTATATTCATACTGTGTCCTGTATGCTGCCTTGTTTAAAGAGGTTTCCAACAACAACGTTGATACCAACTGCATGTGTTATCACCCTACTGATATTTTGCTTCTTGTTGAAGGATGAAAATGATTCAAATTAGTTGTCATTTTTTTTCTCCTTTTTTAATTTAGTCATTTATTTACTGAGGCAGGGATTTTATGTTTTATTATTAATCAGTGAGATTGAGGTATTTTTTAAAATTTTGAAACAATGCATAAACTAAACCATACAGTTTAAACGAGCCTCTGCTGATGCAGAGTTTCAGGGTTTTATTTCTCTGTGAGTGAAATAAAACCTGAATGTGGAGGCTGAGAAGCTGCAAGGAGCACAGATACAGCGCAAACAGGGACTTTTATTATCAACATTGCTTCAGTATGCTGCAAAATTGATATTAAAAGTCATAATTTTGGTACTCATCCTGTCTTACTGACACTGATAAACCTCTGGACAAGCATCAGGGCTGATTGAAGATATTCTGAGTGTGTATATGTTTGTCTTTTTTCCCCCTACGCTTGAAGTGCAATTTCCAAACAATTAGAAATGAGGACAAAGAACCAATAATGTTCAGCAATGATCTGCCGGTTGAGGACCCATCAGATGATGAGTTGTCTGATGAGGACGAGTGGGAGTATTAATTCAAGGCAGCTCTGTCATTGTGCACTAAGTGTAATTAACCCCCTGAGAACAGGCAAGAACTGTTGGACACTCTCCTGAAGCTGTCACATACTTGGAACAGTGAGAGTTTCAGCTGGGTGGCTGCAGCTCAGGAGGAAGAGTGGTCATCTTTGCCTGGCCTTCCTGTCTCTTCTCCTGCCTTTGTCTGGACACACTGAAGCTGACATTTAAAGCTGTCCCCGCTCTTAAAAGAGCCGTCATCTACCCGGTCAAATTGAATCAAATCACTTAGAGGAGGAGATGGACGGGAACCAAGAAAGGTGCATCCACAAAGATAGACTACGTTGCCAAAAGTATTGTCTCACCTGCCATAACTACAGGTATCTTACTGTGACTTTCATGTAACCACAACGGGCCTCTGCACCAGATACCTGTCAGCAGGTGTCATTTGTATCAACCACAACAGAAAATGATGGTGTTTGTGAGTTGATTGAGACAGGAGATAAACAGTCCAGAATGGACCAATTTTTGGAAGAGACATGGCAGGACAATGAAATCAATGAACTGCTGGTTGCTTGTGCTGAGGACAAAATTTCTCAGCAAATCAGTGACACTATCACGATGAAACCCGACAATGACTTGATGAAGGGGTTATGAATAACATGGAATTTGGTAACAGGCGCTGAGCAGCCACTTATTAAGTACACCTGTCCAAATAAGTCAATCACACTGCAGCAGCTCAGTGCAGTCAGACATGTAGACATGGTTAAGATGACATACTGGAGCTCAATCTCAACATCAGGATGGGGAAGTTGTTGCCATAAAGGCTGGTCTGAATGTTTCTGAAGCTGTTTGTTCCGTACGGACATGTCTTGGGGCTTCCAGAGAACTGTCCAGTAAAAGAAAATGTTGAGATAGCAGCAGTTCTCTGGGTGAAAATGCTTTCTTGACGTTGGAGGTTAGAGTCAAAAGGCTAGACTGGGTTAAGATAGTTGTAACCACTCATTACAGAAGACCATCTCTGAATGCTCAACTCAGCACATGGAACCTAAAGGAGATGGGCTACAGCAGCTAAATGAGCACTGCTGTCAGCAAAGAACAGGAAACAGGAAACATCCTGGTCTGATCAGTCTACTTTTCTGCTGCAAGATTTAGAGCAAAATGTAATAAAAACTATGTGAAAGCAGTAATATCCATCCTGACTTGAGACAATGGATCAGGCTGGTGATGGTGATGGTCATGCAGCTGTGTGGGGAATATTTTCTTGACACTATTTAGGCCCGTTGGAACCACCTGAGCGTTTAAAAATACTACAATGCGCATCAGTATTGTTGTCCTTTATGATCACAATGTACCAATCTTCTAACAGCCACTTTCAGCAAAGGCCAAAGGGTCTTTTTTAATAGCTGAATACAAGTTTCAGCTACTGTGCTCTAATGCATTTTATATCCTTATTCTTTATATATTTGTCTGTATGGTCCTTTGGTCCACTGGGGCTGTTTTAAAGTGCTCTCTAAATAAAGTTGGTAAGGTACTCTCTGTGGCTGAGACTGAATAACTTTCTCTCCGTGGCAACCTTATAGTAAGGACATAAGATCTAAGTCACTGCATTTGCTGATGTCATATTTATTCACTTGTCTTTAACTTTTAACCCTGGCAGGACTGTAGAAGAACTCCAGAGTCAATTTGGGACTGAACAGCAGCTGGCTGAGTGGCACGGTGAAAAGGTTAACCAACAGGGGTAATACCTGCAGAAAACTGGGAGAATACAGGAGTGAGCCTTTATATTTTGCAGGACCTGGGGCGTGGCCTCATCAGACACCAGAAAACGACCTCAACAGGAGAAGAGAGATGAGTTCAGGTTATTTCAAACATTTGGAAACTATTCAAATGCCATTCCCCCCAGGTCTGGAAGCAAGAGAGCACTCTAAAATTCAACCTACTTTAACGTTAAGTTCACTCATTCCTGGTCACACAGAGCACATGTCACTTCAGGCCACTTCAAACACACTTCACACTGCAGCTTCGAGTCCTACAGACCAAAATCCGGGTCACGTTCTCCTGACGGCCAATCAAGAAGTCCCCTGCAGAGAGGATGCGACTGCGTGGGTGTGTGTGTCTGATTGGCTGTCCCCTGGGACATGAGTGTGAGTGTGAGTGCGCATATACGTGAGAGAGAAAGAGAGGGCAAGAGAGAGCCAATCATTGATGGTCAATCACCCATCATTCAGACAGCAATTTTGCCACCTGGGGGCCTGAGTGGCACCATAACAACAATAGCTGTCTGTTTCCAGGTAACAGAGCATCAGCAATGAGCTCAGGGTACAGGCTCGAGCGCAGAGAAGAAGACATGCGGGTCAAAAAGACACAGGTGCACGGGGGGGGTGGAGGTCAAGCCTGCAGAAAGGTGGCATGTGGAGGGCTGAAAATTCAAATGCAACTGTTCAGAAGAGACATCCGCTCACAGCAAGGAAGAACTCACACACAAGAATGCTTTAACATGCAGACATCAACCTAAACACCCAGGAAGCACAAAGGCTCGGTCATCAGAAGGACAACACACACACACACACACACCCTTACTAAGCAGGAGGGACTCTCCTGCAGTAACATCTGAAAATAGATGTGCGTGCACGCACTTTAGACAGGTACTTTTCTATCATCACATTATATGTTGGGATGAGGATTCTGTCGATTCCGGTATCAATACCTGTTGATACTTTTGTCAATAATACTATGGAGTTTAAAGTTGTGCAACGAGTCACACATGAGAATCTAAAAGCCACTTTTCAAAACCACAAGATGGCGGGACAATTGCTAATAACACCTTGGATCAACACATTTTTACTGCATATTTGACAGCAGTCATTCACTGGCATGCTTTTGTCACATGCTTTGCTTCTCTGATTGGTTGTATGCCTATCCTGTTGTCGTCCAGACGTAGGTTCGTACTCGTCCTAGAAAAGTCAAATCCAGAGGAGCTACGTGATCTCTTTGTCTTGAAAAAAAAAATTGGGATTGGTGGGTGGGCTATGCTTTGCCTGAATACTTCAGTTCACTTCTCCCTCTGAATCTTAAATACAAATAGGAAATACATTTATAAAACAGCACATCCAAATGGGCCCAACCTGAGTTAAAAGTGGGCTATCGGAGTACAGAATGAGCTTGTGCTTGAACTGGGCAAACAGCTTGGGTCCTATTATGGGCCCCAAATGGGAAGTCTGTGTGGGCCAAATGCATGGGGGCCATAAGGGATAACTGTGCAAAACTGAGTACTGGTAGAGAACTGTGGGTCTAACAGGCCCCACATTGGAAATTTGTCCAATTGGGCCCCATTTGAAAACAAGTTAGATGGACAAATGTAGGCAGGGTCATCTTGGGACTCATATTTGCAGCCCACTTTGAACCCACATGAGTCCCACATATAAATGCTGGCTGGGATCCATCATTTATGTGAAAACAAGGACAGAAAAATGTTTAATAAAGATTAGAGATGTACCGGATCCAGGGTCCGGATCCGGATCCGGCCGGATAGTGGCGTTTTTGGCTGGGTCCGGTTACTGCCGGACCCGGCGTGCCAACCGGACCCGGACCCGGAAGAACGTGATTACGTCGTTAATGTTTAGAGATGACAACCGCCATTGTGTTAGCAGTCTTCTGTGGAAATGGAAGCAGCCGGCCGAAAAAGTGCTGTGTGGCAGTACTTTAAACTGGAAGAGGGAGATTCAAGTCACGCAATATGCACGATTTGCACAACAAATTTGTCTCGTGGTAAAAACGTTAGAGATTACTCAACATCTCCGCTGTTCAAACATCTCCGCGCAAAGCATCCAACGGAGTATGAGTTGTGCAAGGCTGACTCTAATGAGGCTACAGGTAGTTCTACCACAGCAGCACAGTCACAGACTGGTCAACAAAGTGGTACTCAGACCACCATTACCAACTTTACCAGCCCTGCACTAAACAAACAGTGGGCTTCAGACCACCCAAGAGCCAATGCCATACATGCCGCAATCGGTAAAATGATAGCTGTTGATTTGCAACCATACAGCATTGTGGAAGACACTGGGTTCACCGAGCTAGTGCAACAGCTTGAGCCACGTTACAAACTCCCCTCACGTCGGTTCTTTGCTGATAAAATAATTCCTGAAATGCACGAAACGGTGGCTTCCCGTATACGAGAGCAAGTCAAGGAAGCGCACGCCTTTGCATTTACATGTGACATATGGACTTGCGAATACACTACTCAGTCATATATGAGCGTAACATCACATTGGATTGATGATCAATTTAACCGAGTGAATGCCATCCTACAATGCGAGGCATTCGATGGAAGACACACAGCTCTAAACATTGCAAACGCACTGCAAGACGCAATCAAAGCGTGGGACATACCTGTCAACAAATGTCACCTGGTCCTGAGGGACAACGCTGCAAATATGCGCAAAGCCATGTCCGAAGCTGGAATTCCCAGTGCTGGCTGCTTCGCACACACGCTCCAGCTGTGCATACACGACAGCCTTTTATCCCAAAAAAAGTGTCTCTGACTTGCTCGCACTGGCCAGGAAAACTGTAGGCCACTTTAAACACTCTTCAAGTGCGAAATCAAGGCTCTCGGCTCTTCAGCAGGAGTTGGGGATACCAAGTCACCAATTAATCCAGGACGTCGTGACACGGTGGAATTCTACCTATCTGATGTGCAATCGCTTAGTGGAACAGAAGCGTGCCATAAACCTCTATGTGTCAGAGACGGAGGGCATGCAACATATCCACGCTCAGAGGTGGGCTCTGATGGAAGATGTGCTCAGTGTCCTTAGGCCTTTCGAGGAGTTGACAAGAGAAATAAGTACAGAGAAGGCGTGCATATCAACAGTCCTGCCAGCTGTGGTGATGCTAAAGCGCTTCATTCACAACGAAACCGACAGCAGTGGAATTAAACAGATGAAAGCGCGCATGTTGACGTCCCTGGGAGAAAGATTTGAGGGACTTGAGGACAACGCTGTGTTCATTGTGGCAACAAGTCTCGATCCGAGGTACAAAAGCAAATTTTGGATGAATGACACACTCCAGTGCAGATCCAAATTCCTTGTGCAGGAGGCTGTGTCCCACCTAGAATCAGATGAAGACTCGCGTGCGAGGCCAGCGCCATCTGTCCAGGGGGCTGCAGGTCGCGCGAAACGACACTGCTCAGGTATCTGTTCATACTTTGCCTTCATTCAGGCTTCAGTGAATTAATAAACAGTCATAAACATTCATTTGTGAAGACATTTTAATCATTTTTCCTCCTCTTATGTGCATTTCACCATCTCCACCCTGTTCAGGTATCTGGAGCAATTGGGACGCGCTGTTCCGCAGCGGCAACACTGAGAGTGAGCCAGCCACACAGAGCGCAGAAACAGAGGTCAGCGCTTTCTTCGGCGAGCCACTGATTCCGCTAACAGAAGACCCTCTTCAATGGTGGAAGGACAACCAGCAGCGTTTTCCCCTGCTGTCAAAAACGGCCAGGGTTTATCTCTGCCCACCACCAACCTCTGTGCCCAGTGAGCGCCTTTTCAGCACCGCTGGAGATATCCGCTCCACACTCGTAACCGGCTGTCGCCTATTAATGCCGAGCGGCTTGTGTTTCTCAAAGGAAACGCTCATTTTCTGTAAAAGAAGCGGTTCCTGATATAACTAGGCTACACGAGGCATTTGTTTAATGTCCCTTAAGCCTACAGTTACTTGAAATAAGAAGTGAAATAATCCATTTTCCATAGCCTATGTTCCATGGCTGTTCCATGAGTGCCTCATAATAATTAGCCTACCAAGATTCTTTTTTTCCTGAGAAATAAGTCAGCAGTTAAAAGAAACGAATCAGCAGTTATTACATTGTTTCATTAAATTTAGGCCTACTATTAAACATTTCTACATGTGCTAAATATTTTCATTTGTAAAATACAGTGGGCCTTTTGTGGGATTCTTTTACTTTTTTATTTTACTTTTCAATAATTGCTTGCTGTTTTTTTCTGACAGGCCTCATTCTCGTACTAAATTCATTTTTTGCTGTCCATTTGTTTTTTTGAGTGAACAGAACAGTAAGCATGTACAGTGTGTTTCAAGTGTGAGGCCTATATTCAAATAAAATAGATAATGTTTGAAGTTATTGTGCATGTTTCATCTGTTAAGGAGAGGAAATGCACTGTAAAGTGGTTTTCACTGCATTATAATGTAGCTCATGATCGGAGTAGGATCCGGATCCGGTTCCGGATCCGGCAGGAACTTAAACAGTGGATCCGGTATCCGGCAGTAACTTAAAAATCAGGATCCGGTGCATCTCTAATAAAGATACATACTATAATCTTGTTGCTATGACAGCCAACCCAAAAAGTTAAAGAGGCTGTTTTCCAACCACACTGTTGGTGCATAATGATTTCACCAAAATGTACTACATGGCACCAGTGGCGGCTGGTGAAAAAAAATCTTGGTGGGGCTGGTGTGCCAACATTTTTCCCTGCCTAATCTAGCATAAGCATTAAAATGAACAGTCGGAAAATGACAACAGGTCCACAATAATAATTTAATTTCAGTTTCCAGTTTCAAATAAGAAGTAACAATTTACAGCTATATTAGACTTTATGCTATCAAATACTATACAATCAAGGGGTAAATTGTCCCTCCGGAAGGATGCTGTGCAGCCTCTCCAATAAGACACCAGCTGTTGAATCCGCACAGCTGTTGGGTAGCTTGATGAATCAATAGAACCACTCCTGTATATTGTTGCGTCCATCAATGTACCTCAGTACCAGGACTTGCTGACATTATGTCCCCACATTGCTTATTCAAAAGCACCACAAAATTTAACACAATTGATTATCTTGGACACAATATTACGGTTTTTATCTACCTCTTCATTGTGCCTTCTTTCAGTAATGTGGTGCCCATCATCTGGCTGCGTTGCTATGCTAATCTTTCCGAGCACAGCTAGCTTTACGCAGTTTTCCATGTGAACTTTGGATCTCTCATGTTTCTTGAACCGTTCAGAGGTGCTTTAAGTCAGTTAGTCCAGTCTTTGTCCAAGTCCAATCACATCTGTCACTTCTGAAGAGGATACAGGGGAAACAGAAAAGTGCATTAGCTGCTCCACAACCTGCCAGCCACGTCTCAGGGTTTAACCAACTCTGACAAAAACTCAGTTTGTATGATTTACCTTTCTCCTTCGTTTACTGGAAAATGTTAATTTCAGGCTTGTCGGGTCCCAGCTCCTTAACGAGAAGTTTTTTTCTCCGTCGTCCGTCTCACAAAAGGGAACATTAATAATGACTTCAATTAGGTGGAAGCTGCTCTTGAACTCCAGTTGTCACCATCTCTCTTCCTCGTCGCCGTATTTTTTTTTTCTCCCGACGTAGGACAGAGTCTGGGAGTCGCTCTACGAAATAAAACTACCGCTGGCCCTTCACGTAGCTCTAGCTCATAAACCTTCACGCATTTTACGTAGCTGTTGGGGTGACATTTCCAGCGCCCCATCGGCATTAAATTTGGTGACGTTGATAGGCCAATTATCAATCATTTTTCCCTAGCAACCATAACCGGATTGGCTATTTAGCTGCAGGTCAGGGGCGCTTTGCCGAGCGCCCCGTGAGAGAATGATGCACTGTAGGTCAGTGGAAATTCACTGTTTAATGAGTGTCAGTTGGTGGAAATGTTGTTTAAATTATTTAAATCGCATGTAGGCACACACATACTATTAATTAATCTGATGCTGATCAAAAAAATAAATACAAATAAAATAGAATAAATATTTTTCCCCTCCACAGCTGGTGGGGCGGTGCCCCAGCGCCCCCTATGGGCCAGCCGCCTCTACATGGCACGTAGAGTGCAAACAATTACTTCTGGGAAATTTTCTAGCGTGTAACAGGCCAGTCTACCTCGCGCACTGTGTCCCATAATGCAATGTGCCACCATGGCAAAAGCTGGTTACAGCAGTCACATGACTGACCTTCAGTTGTGTTTCTGAGTTACAGAAAATGTGACGCTATGAGAAACTGGGTGGAGAGAAAGATGGAGAAGCTGATCTGAGTCTGTGACATCAGTCTGGGACCCTTTAAATCTGAACAGCCCACTGAGTGACACTTTAGGGCTCAAGCAGCCACAAACAAACTGAAAAGGCTGTGTTGTGTTGGAATATATGAGCAGGCATTCACTTCAAATACTCAAATATATGCTTCCAACCAAAGAAATCTTTATGTTTTCATATGTCCCAATGAAAAGGTCTCCTTATTAGCATTATATTCTGAATGGATCACTTATCAGTAGAGCTGAGCCATTTTATCGATTCTGCGATATATATATTGATATTTTATTTCCCCAAAGTGTATCGATTTTTCAGCCCCGGGTATCAATATTCTAAGCTTCTTTTTAAAACCCCCATGTCCCACCTTTAAAAGCTTGCAAGCAACAATTTGCACTGTTTAAATAAGTGAAATTATTTTTCTCAACAAATCTTTTACTTATTTTGTCCAGTATTTGCAAGCTGCCTGTCAGCCATATAATGTGTAATTGATGCTTTCAGTTCAATTAATTTAAACAAAGTCACTGGAACACTCACAAGATGTCACCAAAATCACTTTGTCCCTTTAAAATCTTTCAGAAAATGATGATGTAAATGTATTATAAGATGAATATCGATATATATCGTATCGTGAGCCGAATATCGTGTATCGTATCGTATCGTGAGATTAGTGTATCGCTACAGCCCTACTTATCAGGTTGCGTATTTGATAAAAAACATATTAACTAATAACAAACACTATTTGAATGCAGCCTTTGTTCAACATTGAAATCATGAAGGCTGTGTACACAATGTGTGTTAATGAGCTTTATTTTTCCAGTGAGAAAGAAGGAGTACGTTTGTTTGGAGCATTAGGAGGGTGTGTGTTTGTCTTGTGTACACCAGAGAGTTTTCCTGCTGTCTGTCCTTGTAAATAAAGTGTCTGAATGATGGTTCACGCCTCTGTCTCTGTGTAAGTCTATTCTTTGATCTTTCCATCTACCTTCAGTGAAGATTGTGTGCTTCTCTCAGTGTTTAAACCAAGTCTGTGTGTGTTGGCTCCAGTCGCTGTGACACTGTTCTCTGCTGGCGGGGAACCGTATGCTTCCTGCCATCCACTGCCACACCACATCATTCACACATCCCACACACACACACGCGCACACACCAACACACAAGCCCTCAGGTCCACATGGCCTCCCTGTCCTTGGAACCCTGTCGGTCATCTGTCCCGTCGCTGCTGACCTACAGACACATGCACACAGACAGACATGCTCTCACATACACAAAAATATCCATGCATGGAAAAAAACAAACAAAAATAAACTCACAGCCACAATCCAAAAAAAGCACACATTACAATATTATGCACAAATACACATGAATGTACACAAAGAGGTAATCAGTGCATTTACATGGGAAGTTTAATTCCTCTTTAATTCAGAATTAAAGTTAAAGCCGAATAAAAGTTACCATGTAAACACCTAATTCCATATGAAAATGTCAATTCCGAATTAAGTGGCTGGTTTATTCCCATTTTAATTCCGAATTAAATAATTCCGCGGTCATATATACACTCATTCCTGTTTAAATTAATTCCCGTCTTTCTGCGCATGCTCGTTCTCTTGCCCGTCTGTCGCGATGACGCTTATATTCCGCGCTGGGCTTGTTTTCAAAACAAAGTTTTAAAATGGCAGCATGCAGTAAACGGTGGTTCAAGAGCAGAGACGATTTATTTAATAAATAGTTTGGAGGAACTGGAAATAATTAAAAGAACAGATGGCAGGAAACATAAAAATTGTGAGCTTTTCAAAGTTGTAGCGGCCAGGTTAAATGAAGGAGGTTTCGCAGATGGAGACGCCACCCAGGTCAAAAATAAGTGGAATGTTATTGCTAACCGAGTTTTTGCGAAATTTGTTTTCTTCCGATAGATATAAAGACGTCCGCCCCCCCTATCCAATCAGAACCCTTCCCAACCTCCAGACCTAAAGCGGAGTTGGATAAATCCGAACAAACGTGTTTTCCATGTAAACATCAATTCGGAATTACTATTTCCATGTAAACTCGAAGGAAAATAGTTTAATTCGGGATTATTTAATTCCTAATTATTAATTCCGAAAAAAAAAACATCATGTAACCGCAGCCAATGAGAAAAAAGAAAAAGGAGGAGCGTAATACATGCATTAAGCAATCACACACAAGGAATGGAAGAGTAGACTGCAGAAAAAACAAACTCTAAAGTTGAGGATTCAAATTGGTAGGAAAAATAAATAAATAAAATGCAATGTGGATCTGCAAGGTGAAAAATGCTAATGTGATAATTTGAGCAATTTACAAAAGGCCATGAGGTGAATTAACACACATACAAAGACAGTAAGGTGAGGGAACTGGAAGAAACAGTTTTCACAGGCTCTGTCTTATCATAAATAGAGATCGACCGATATGGTTTTTTCAGGGCCGATACCGATACCGATTATTAGTAGTCAGGAAGGCCGATAGCCGATATTTTGAGCCGATATTCATTTGCAGTAAAAGTGAACATATTGGCATAAAAATCTTTTGCAATGAGCCTTCCCTGCTGCTGTTGATGGATTGAAATACTGCCACACTGCACTTTTATTTCTAGATCCATCCATCTGCAATAAGGGTTTAGAAAAAAAAAAGAGTTAAAAGTGGGTCACATGCTGACAAATGCTCAACTCACCATGCTTAATTTTTTTTAAATTAAATGTTATATTTTAACGCTAGAACCACCGAAGCAGTCTCACAGATGGTTAGGGATGTTATTATGTTAATAACTTTCTCCAAACAAAATTTACAGGTCTGCCATTACATTACTTTTCCTAAATATGTATGTTTTATATTTTCTGAAGTCTTTAACATATTAAAATAAAATACATAGGAGTTCTAGTCACTTGTTCCTCAGACCGCCACAGCCGTCCTGCAGACTACCATCATGTACAATACTACACAGTTATTCGCGATTACTTCAGTCCCCCCACCCCCCGCCTCACACACGCACACATAGGCAGAGACATGCAAACAAAATATGAATAAGTGTAACTGAAAAAATTCCACTTCAAGAACTGATTGTTGTGCGAAAACAATTACATCATATCTGGCGGTCTGAGAGACGGCTGCAGCGCTTCGACGGGGTGCTATAAAGTTGGCGGTCCGCCTCTAAAATAAACTATCAAAGACAACTTCACCTAACATTTTTGGGATCTCTCAATCAACACAAAGAGATAAAGTTAAATAACTCGGTAGTTCAGCAGTTATTATTGTCCGACTGTTTTCTGTCAGACGGACAGTGCTTTGCTGCTCTGCAGTGACTCCCGTGGTAACGCACTATTCTCTATCCTCGTCACGCTTTCATGCAGTAAAACTAGACTGAATTTAGTTTGAGTTTTTTTCTCACACACATACGCTTCGACTATAACGGACTGTTCTCATATCGATTTTTTTCAGCAGCTTTGTCTCATATCATTCAGACGCGTCGGGAGCTACTACGAGCCAGCAGAGCTGCCGCTGATGTTTATTACATTTTTACGGTATTCTGCTCATAGTAACGTTACTAGTAGTTGTGACATGCAGAGGACTGGGATGTTTATTACAATTTCAGGAGTTTCCCGTGTTAACGTACCTTTGACACATTCGTCCACACTGGAGCTTCTCCACACGAGAAAATTTATCTCTCCGCCGTGTTTGAGGACCTTGCAAACAGTTTCAGCTTTTGATTGGCTTTGTGTCTATGTGCTTGGATTGCTTAATCAAGATGGCGCTGTGAGCGGGGCAGTGCTGGAGACAGAGAAGCGCAGCTGCATCCGAGCCAAAATAATTTAGTTTTAAATCGGCCCGTTGGATTAAAAAAAGGCCGATGCCGATATACGTAAAAATGCCAAATATCGGCGCCAATAATCGGTCTGGCCGATAATCGGTCGATCCCTAATCATAAATATTATTTAAAATATCTGCACATTTAGATGAGTTAAGGAAATAATTCTCTCTGCTCTGCTGTAGCAGGGTCAATATTCTTGCAAACATTTTCTCATTAGCCGCTTCCCTGCTATCGAGCCAGGCCGGGCCAAAGCTTAAACACGCTAATAGTTGCTGACCTCAATTTTACTCCCAGAAAAATCATTCCCGTTCCCACCGTTGAGGTGGCCGCCCTGCTGTGCCGACCCCCTGACCCACCCATAATGTTGCATCGTGGAGGAAACACCTGTTTCTTCAACCAGGTGGAATAC
This sequence comes from Hirundichthys speculiger, assembly GCA_018398805.1. Taxonomy (NCBI): domain Eukaryota; kingdom Metazoa; phylum Chordata; class Actinopteri; order Beloniformes; family Exocoetidae; genus Hirundichthys; species Hirundichthys speculiger. Next base: position 114,816 of record JAGFBZ010002454.1, on the reverse strand, counting down.
CTGTTGTTTGATCACAAAGGTGAACCAACTGAAACAATGTGGTTGAGAAGGATCTTTCAAGTCTTCTTGAAGTCTTCCTCAGACTGTTGCCCTTCCTTGTCCTAGATTAACTCCAGGAGAACAGAATTTAAGGTATTTGTAATCTTTAGGCAGATCATATGTCCTATCTAACTGAGGTGTTCTCAGGTGTTCAGCAGATAACGCCATGTGCAGTGCAGATTTAGATTCTGTTTTCTTTCAAATTAATTCAGTGTGTAATTACAGGCAAAGGCGGGAGTCAGGTTTTCTTACTGCTTGTACTGTGGGTTATTTATGTAACCACCAGCAGCCATGTGAAAAAAGCTTAAATAGGCTCTCTGCGAGTATCTCACCAATTTCATTTCACATCTTATTATCTCTCCTGTACCTCTCTTTTGTCTCTGTCCATTTCCATTCCATCAACTACCTCTTTTTTAATCTCTTACCTTTCGCACTTCTCTTGCTCACCTATACTTTCTGCCCAGTCATCACCTACACAAGGGTGACAAATTAAAGGAAAGTCTAGACAAAGTGTCTTTTCTGCTGGGAAAATGAAAAGTTCATTCTTCAAAATTATGAGGCATGTTTTAATGACCATGGACAGAGAGAGCCATCTGACACAAATTCTTTAATGGTAGGCATGCCGTGACTTTTGAAAAAAATCGATTTAAATGGATTTTTTAAAATAGGATTCGAAAGAGGCGATGTGGCCTCCAGGCCAACGGATGCCGCACTCGAGTTAAACTACGTTCTTGTTTAGCGTCACTATATGCGGTGCAACGTGTGACGTCGCTACGTCACATGTAGCCCCGCTCCAGCTAAGGAGGTGGCGATACTGGGAATTTTGTTATCAATCTGATACCAAGTAAATACAGGGGCAGTATTGCCAATACAGATACCAATACCGATACTTTTTCATATTAAGCTTAATCTATCATGAATCTGCTGACCTTTTGGTGTTTTTGGATTATTTTGTTAAAACCCAGGATAGAATTTTGGCAAACTTTATAGGTGACAGCAAAATACTTTATTATCACAATTAACATTTTTGTGTAAATATTGATTGAAGTTGAATTGTTCTGTTCTTAATGTTTTTTCTAAGTGGGCGGGCCTGGGGGGAGGGGCCAGACTGAGTCTACCTGCATGCTTGTTTGGCCGACGCCGCTGAGCCACGTGATGATGCAACGTCAAAAGACGAGATGAGAGGGGAGGAGGACACAGCGACAGCGTGTCAGACACAGACTTCAATGAATTCTTAGTGTTGTGGGAGAGAAAAAAAGCTTGAGTATCGATCTTTTTACACGAGTATCATTTGATATGAATACCAGCACTGGTATTGATATTATCGATATTTGGATCGATTCGCCCACCTCCAGTGCCCAGTGTCAATGCAGATTAAAAACAAACAGTGCAGCAGCCAGCAATCAGAGACCAATGAGAGAAAAGAAAAGCGCGAGTCATGCCGGGGCTTATCTACCTCAGAAATAAAAAAAAACAAAACAAAACAAAACAAAACAGATTCTCTGATTGATTGATTTGGAAAGAGTGTAAGAAAAGACCAATTTTGTTATGTTTGTATAATGCCTTAGTTTATGCCTAACTTAAAGTAGAGTTGACTTGTTATGAACTAAAGGAAAAAGCAATCTTGATACTGCACTGATTTATTGAAAAGAGGGCAGTAGGTCTATTGTAAAAAACAAAAACAAAAAAACCAAAAGAACAAAAACAGGATTTGAGACTTGTAAAAACAGTTTCCACTTTCCAGTCATTTGCTATGCAGGTATAAAGAGGATAAGAAAAAAAAGTGTTGTAAAAAAAAAAAAAAAAAAGAAGAGAACTGATACAATTTCTTTTGTCATTTGCTGCTAGTTCTAATATACTGTATTGAAAAGAGCATGAGAGAAAAACTACAGTGTTGTTAAAAAGGAAAAGGCTGGACTCTTCATCAAGTTAATATCAAAACTTCTCCTTCTCAAAGAATAGGTTCAATCCGATGAGAACTGATGATACGTGTTGGAAGCAACCCCAGCCCACAGAGAAACCGCTCGGTTGAAAAGGTCTTTAAGATGATAAGTAAAAAAAACAAAACAAAACAAAACAAAACAGACATAACAGCCAAGGGACTTTTGAAGGGACCAATCATTCATTCATGTGCCATTCCAGTACCGATTTACGGCTCCAACGTGTACCCTCCCCCTTGTCGAGAATAGAGAGGATAATTCATGGAACTATTTTCCCACCTCCCTTCTGATGAGTGTTTTTTTCCCCAATGAGCTGCTTTCTAAATCACACAAATGGGTGCAGATCCCCCTCTAATACGTACCAGCCAGATTCCACAGCCAAAGCCCCTGTAGCTCCTGGGCCCCAATAATTATCTTCCTCTCGTTTCAGTTCAATGTAAAATCAGAATCAACTGGGCCCACTCTCTATTTCTGTACATGCAAAAGAGCGTGAATAGATGCTAATTGCTAAATTGGACACACAGTGCTGCTGTGTGGAATAATTTGCATTTTCTATATTGCTTCTTTGATTTGTTTTTCCATATTTTCCTTAATTTTGTCACCTACCTGCATCTCCACATCTCAGACAGAAACATTTTTTTTTTCCCTCAGATAAACAGTTGTGCACGCTCCGCATCGTGGTAAAGGTGAATAGAAAATTAACACTGGACATTGTGATATGTCATCAAGAAAAAAAAAAGAAAGGTGATCCCCCTTTCATTTGTTTTTTTCTGCTAAAAGAAAAGCAGGAAATGAGGATGACATTAAGGAATGAAACCAAAAATAAATACTAGTCTGCTGCAGAGCATTGCAGTTTCAGATGAAAGTGGTTGTTAATAATAATAATAATAATAATAATAATAATAATAAAAACAGTTATTTAGAGGAAAACAGGCCTTAAACATGCCTAAAAAAACACAGCAACTTTGCTGTGGACGAAATCTAGTTAAGAAAGGATTGGGCCAGAAGAGAGAAATAGGGGATTAGAAAAAAAGTCTTTAGTCTTTGATACTTGAAAGAACAGAAAAAGGATTATGTGTGAGCCGAGAAGAAAGAAAGAGAGGAAAAGGTGGAACAAAAAATTGATGAAAACGAGTGAACATGAGAGAAACGGAAAGAACGACAGAAGGGATAGAAGCAGAGGGATGAACTGTCCCTCAAGAACTCTTTAACTCTTGTTATGTACTGTAATGAGCGGTGGTGTTGAAGCCAGCAGAGAAGACAACTGAGAAGAAGAGGTGTGGAAAAAAACAGCAAGCAAGAGGAAGGCCAAGGCACCTGAGAGACACAGCGAGACTCATATTTGGATCCAATGACTGTATTTGTGAGAAGGAATTCTCAAAACCACAGACACCCAAATGACAAGTTCATTAACGCTTCACTGACCATTAAATCATCTTTGCTTTATGTAAGTCTCATCAGTTTAGCAGTTCCATTTTGAAGGCAGCTGTTTCCAGCGAAGAAGCTCCATGAAAACAAGTGTGCTTTAATTGGTCAGGACTAAAGACAAAATGGAGTTGCAGCAGCTGGTGAACAGACAAACAGACAAACAGATAAATGCTGGCAAGAACATAACCTCCTTGGCAGAGGTAACTAAGGAGTTGAATAAAAAAAAAAAGAAAAAGAAAAAAGAAGGGCTTCATTGACTGACTCTACTCAGAGCTCATTACCCTTTACTCAGGGTTAGTCCAGCCATCATTTGAAAGAACTTAATTCTTTCAGTCCCGATCTATAGCTCGAGACCATTGGTGAAGGCTGGTATGTAGATCAACTGGTGAATCGAGAGCTTTGTCCTTTTGTTCAGCTCTGTTTTCACCACAACAGAGTAAGGCATCCACCTTGATACGAATGCTGCCTCCATCCACCTGTAGATCTGCTCTGTTCAACCCTGCAATAATATACTGAGACACTTGAGATCCCCGACTCCAGGTACCAACCTCACCCCGATCCACCATTTTCTGACTGAGGGCCATGGCCTCTGACTCAGAGGTGTCGATTTTCATCCCAGCTGCCTCACAGTCAGCCTGCTAGTTTTCACTAAAGGAGACCAACAGGACCGCTTCACCAGCAAAAAGGAGAGATTCATTTCTAGGCTGACCCAACTGGAAACCTGCCACGTCTTGGTACCATTTATTAAGATGACCAACTGGTGATAAAGGGTAAACTTGGTGGAGTCCAGCACAGTAGGAAACACACTCAAAAGGTCCACACTTAAAACCCATCTTTAACCCTGTCTCGGCTTTTACAAAGCTTTTGACATTTCTCGTTCACAAACAGTACTCTTTATTACATATGTGCACAGTGGAAACAGATGCAGTACTGTGCATCTACAATCTTAAACTCCGGCACCCTGCCTCATGTCAAGGTGTCCTCCCCTTTCCACTTTCCAGCAGCTTTTTACCGATGACAGCGGTAGATGCCAGAGTCTAACTAAACTGCCTGAGTGGTCTCAGAGTGCTGTTGGGCCTTTTATGTTGATTCCACATATTCTACCAGCTAACAAATATTAGAAAACCGAGCAAAGAACTAAAAGATTCTTATGGAAAACTACTGTAACCTGCAAATCTGTGGGAAAAATATGTTTGCTTGCTAAAAGCTTTTTAACTTTCAATCAGTTTCCTCCCTGTAAGCTCCTAATTCACTGAATCAATATTACATAAAAAAAAAAAGAAAAAAAACCCCAAGCTAGTCCAGGAGTTAATAATAGTGATAAAACAAAAGCCAGTGGTTTATAGCAAATTGAATTAAGGAATAAAATAAAAATTTTTTTTAGCTAGTGTTGCTGTTATCATTCGCATCGTAAATGCTAAACTGACATGTTGAAAAATACCTTCAGGTGATTTTGAATGTGTATCTCTGGATAACTATGCTCTGCTGAAGAAGGACAACTGCACCACGATCGTGTATAACACAGAAAAGAAACTGCAGCTTCATATTTTACTCTGGAGCTGTTATTACAGTCAAGCAGCTGGGTCACTGTTTCAGGTGCAGCAGTTTGTTGCAGTTACTTATCATAATATGTGCCTCTTGCAGTTCAGCTGTCTGCTAAATTGTCTTTTCTGGAGCATAAGAGGAAAAAAAAAGAAGCATGAAAAATCTGTAAATGTATCTCAGAGGCTTAGTGAGCAGCTTAACTTAAATTAGTTCAACTGTATTATTTGCAGGCACTTTTGAGATGCACCGTAGTGGGAACAGAGTGAGTACGGTCTTTATTTTGTTAGCTCTCAATTGTGAATTGATCGCAAACTGAGCAAGTGCATCTACTCAAAATGGAGATCAGGGCTTTTAGTTTGCTGAACCATAAATGGTCTTTGAGGCAGCCTTGTCAGTGGGCCTTTATTTTTAAGAATCTCTAATGGGTAAGCATGACTTGTCAGGTTTAAGCACAATTAATTTCTGCAAGCAAATTCTGTCCATTTGAGGCATATCCCAGCAAAGAGTATTCCATCTTAATTCTATTTTTTTAATCAGAAAAACATTCACTCTAAACTTACTTATCTGTACATCTCTGAGACTGTAATTAAGCAACCAATGCACTGCAACAAGTAAACTAATTAACTATAGAGTAAGAAAGTTCTTTTCAAGTTTGATGCAAATAATTAATTTGATTCCCTGGATTCAAGAAGTCAATACAAATGGATGTAGATTGGATAGAAACGCAGCCAATCAGAGAAATGAAGCATGTGACGTAGGCAGAGGACCAACCAGACTACTATCAACAAGACACCCTAAACCTTAAAGGCGTGCAGCAGGGTTGGAACACCAGTAAATGACTGTTGTTGGGTATTGCAGTAGAAACTTGTTGGTGTTACTAGCCATTCTGCAGCCATCTTGCTTATTTTGAATAGTGACTTTTGGACGCTGCTGTTGGAGCCATCAAATAAAGCCCGACCCTGCTCGTGCCCCCGGTCAATGGCTTGCGAATGGCTGTAAATAGGAGCGGTACCAGACCCATTTCATAAGAGAGTTTTCATGAAATGAAAGGATATGGCTGGAAAGGATAACCCCCACCTACCATCTGAGAATCGACTCGACACCTTATGTTTTCAAAAATAACAAGTCCAGGAGGTCAAGACACACTCACAGAGAGAGAGAGTGAGCCACAGTTTGACATAAAATATTTCATTCTGGTAAATTAATTATCTTCTGATTTCCTATATTTAACTGAGTGACATCGATTATGTCATACAGCAAATACTATATTAATAGTGATTTGGTACACAGCAGTTAATCAGTATATATAAGACAATGTTTAAGAGATGGCGGGGGGGGGGGGGGGGTGTAATCTTACTTTGGCGTTGGGGATAGCAGGGCTTTTTACCAAAAAAAAAGATCAAAGTCAGGCCCCTTTGTCCTCTAGAAATCTGTTTTCGCACATGAACATCCAGAGAAGCCCACAGGCAATGCCGCTGACGTTCGCAGGCCACTCCTCCAGAACATTTGTGGAAAATATCAGGGTTCTGATCCATGTGTGAAAATGGCAGCAGCTTTACCACAAAAACCAGTATAAAGCAGCATCACTGGTCATCTTCTTCTTCTTCTTTTTCTCTTGGCTTCTCCCTTTAGGAGTGCCCACAGCAGATGGCATGTTTCCATCTCACCCTGTCCTCCGCATCTTTCTCTGTCACACTGGCCAACTGCATATCCTCTGTCACCACAGCCTAAAATATCCTCTTTGATCTTCCCCTTATTCTCCTGCTTGGTAGCTCTATGCCCAGCATCCTTGTACCGTTGTATTCACTATCCCTCCTCCGTACATGTCCAGACCTTCTCAGACGAGCATCTCTTATCTTATATTGTCTAACCTGTTCCTCAGATGTGCTTGATTTTAATTCTAAGGACATGAGGTCAGCTTTGCCACCTTCACCTCTGCTTCCTGTCTCCTGGCCAGTGCCACCATCTCTCTCTCCTTCCATCTCCACCTTTTGCCTGGCTTCTCTTTCATTTACACACCCATATTCTGCTTTACTGTAACTGACCTTTATAGTGCATATCTCCTCTTCAGTTTTTCTCCCAGCTGCTTGCTACCCTTGCTACAGGTTGCAATGCCATCTGAAAAAAATTCATGGAAAGTCCTGTTGGACCACATCTGGCAACGTATCTGTCACCAATTTGCAATTTGACAATACAGTGATCCCTTGCCAATTCGCGGTTTAAGATCCGTGGTTTTAGTAATTCGGGAATTTTTCAGAAGTATATATTATAATTAAAATGTAATCGCGTTCTCTCACAGTGAAGAAATGCTGTGAGCCAGCCTGGCCGCTTTAACCTGATAAACCCTGACCCCCTTTTTTTTTAGCAAAACGCCTAAAATGACATACCCAAATTAAAATGATTGTAACTTCTAAACTGTTCTGTCCACATGGATGCATTAAACTGTTCCATAAAGAAGACACTCTGTAGTTTCTTATAAAACTGTCAGGAACACTCTAGGTGATACAGAGACAGAGTAATGGAACTCTGAAGTCAGTAAAAAATTTAAAATTTTGTTCCGCCTGAAATAAAAAATGACTTTCAGGATGAATAATAGTCTGAATATTCATCTGAAATGGTAAATGACACTATGAGGCTGTAGGCACACTATAACTGAACATGTGTTTCAAATTTGAAGAAGATAGCACAACATATGACAATTTTACAGTGGTCTTTTCATTAAAAAATCTAGGCGCAGCTCCAAAAAGGCCTTTGGAGACTCCAAATGAACACATGGTAACCAAAATGATATTCTGAGACAATAGGTACTTTTTCCTTTACATTTTGGTATTTTTCATCATTTTGAGTTAAAATAGTCACAAATTTGCCATTTTTAAATTTACAACTTTGTTGTTTATGTGGTTTACCATAAACCACATACTAACATACATAACTGTGTAAAAACCACCAATTCATAATATATTTGATGACTACATATATATATGACTACATGTGGAGCATATATACTTTTTAAAATATATGTTACAGTTAAGGTTTTGAGGTTATGAGGGCTCAATTGCATGAAGGTCAAGCAGGGAGGAGGCAGGAATAATGTTCACTGTCTGAAGAGTCCTCAAAAATCTTCCCCAGTGCCTCCTGGACACTAAAACGTGTTTTTGACTTACTTTTAGCCATTTAACCGTGAAGTAAGTTATCTTATTTTATGTGAGTTATCTTGCTGCTTGCACCGCTGAGCGCTCTGCGTAAATGCGCATAGGCACAACTGGAGAAGCGCACCGCTACGCGCAGGCATAAAACGGCTCAGATAGAGTCGAATTACACATGCAATACGTCATTGGAAAGGTTGATCTATGCTCTAAAAGGCGGACATGACGGATCTAAGATCCGCCTTGTAGCTGTCAATCAAATGCATTGGAAAGAGAGTCACCGGAAATTCAAACGAAGCCATCTTCGTTTCGGGAAGATGATTCCTCTGCTTGAAAAACTACGATCGGAAATCAAACAAAACGTTTTTACACTTCTAATATGGTACTGAATTGCAAAAAAGTGCTTTAGTTATAAGTAATGACATTTATTGACACTAAATCTCAATAAATGATCACGAGAATTCAACCGTACATGAAGAACCAAGCTTGTTCAGGGCTTGTTCTCAGCAACCAAAAATCGCTGGAGTGAGCATCTTTCTGTTTATAGACAAGCTAAGCCTCTGTCAACAAACAGGGACCGGATTCAAACCGTTTCTCCACGTTTTCTGGGACTTTTACCGACAAAAACCGGTAAGTGCTGACTTTCACGACTTTCGGCTTTTATGTCTTTGGGCACCTCTTGTGCAAGATATATAAGAGATGGAAGAAAAACGGTATTATCTTTGCAAAGAGGAGACTCTGCAGAGTTCAATGATACCAAACACAGCTATGACAGATGAAGTGATCGTTGTGTATGAGTCATTTTTAGACAAAATTATTACACAATGAGGACGCCGGCGTCCTCGTCGGGCGCAACAGGTTAATGTGTGTTATGGCAGGTAAACATCTAAGACCTGCAGGACGGCAGCCCTCGTGGACTGGAACTGACACCTCTGCTCTAGATGTTCCAAATCATATTTTTTGAAATTCATGACACCGATAATAGGGGAACCCAAGTACCACGAAAACAGTATCCACTGGGTGGCAGCACCAGTCAAAAATGGTCTTTACTGCTGCGTTTTGGTTCTTGTCTCCCTGTCGTTGGTTCCTGTTTTACTTTGAAGGTCTGTCTTATCTTCGTGCTGTGTACCTTTAATTCCCCCGTGTATTACCCTGATTGTTTGCACTTGCCTCTCGTTTGTTTCCCGTTTCTCATTTGTTTGTCTTTCCCTTTCTCTTTGCTGATTTGTCTGTTTAGTCGTCTCCTTTCCTGGTTCCATGCTCCTGCCTTGCAGCCCCGTCACTGTGTTTCTAGACTTTCAGTTGAGTTTGGATTTTTGTTTTTGTTAATAAATCTTTTTTTTTTTGGCAACTCCTGGATTTGGGTCCTACCTTGAACACAAACCATGACACTATCATGCAGGGAACACAGGTCAGGTTGCCTGGTAAAAGACGCATTTATCTACTGCGATTATCTACCGATTCTCAGTCTTTGTCTTTGAAGATTTCAGAAGAGACTTTCATTAATGTCTGCACCTGAGAGACAGCAACAGGCTTGACCACAGGGAGAACACCACACTGTGGATGACAAACCCAGCAGCTAGAAGGAGATGTCACAACAAGGAAGCAGAGATCAGGGATTTGCAGCATATGCTTATTTATGGGGGAAAGTACTAAATAAAGGCAGAAATTAACAAATAGCATGTGCACAGAAAACCTGCAGAGAAGATACTGAGAGACACTGTAACTAGATGCAAAAGAGCTCTAACGTGAAAGCAGCTGCGGCAGAAAATGATGACTGAGCACAGCAGTACGTTCTGCATAATCAGCAGCTCCATATTACAATGCGGTTCAAGTGGAACCACAAGGAAGGCTTGACAAATGAAGACCTGGACTGTCTCCCAAATATCACTGCCAAATCTACTCCAAAGCATTTTAACATCAATGAGAATCTCCTTTACTTGCTTAGGTGACATCACAGGTGGTGACAGCGGTTTGCTTCAGAAAAAAGAGCAGGTCCTGCCTCGAGCCTTTGGCAGCTCAAATCTCATGTTGCAGGAGGCAGACAGTAATTAGCTCTTCAACTTCAGAGGACACACTTAGCCAGCCAGACAGTCTCAGCCTGCTTAAAGGAGCAGAAATGTGTGGTGCATTGACACGATTTGGATGTATTCAGACAACAGGCATGGAGGCACACAGACACACACACACACACGCACACAGATGCAAATAAACACAGGATTACACAACTGACTAACTGGACTAGATGTCAAGATGTCTACTGCCTTGTGTGTTCTTTGAATGCAGTTTCCAGCTTGTTTGATGCTTTCTTGACCACAAAAGTTATTAATAATGAAAGACATGAGCTCCTATCAGCTCAGTACTGCTGGGAGTGTGTGTGTGTGCGTGTGAGCACGTGTGTGAGTGCACTTCATCAAAGTCTGTATGATGTTAATGGGAGGTAATGATACATACTGTAATTGTTGTGGTGGCAAACAGAAGCATCTGCTCTGAAACAGATCTCTCTTGAGACACAAACACCCACATGCTGACACACAAACTAAAAGCAGGATAAAACAGTCACATGTAACAAATAGTTTAAATGCACAAGTCAAAGTTGCACTTGGATAAAAGGATGTCAAGGCCTGTGATAGGCTGGTTACCTGTCCAAGGTCTACTCCTGATTTTCACCTGAAAAGAGATGGGATAGACTCCAGGATATCCCAGAGACCCTAAATAGGATGATGGCTGGCTTTCTTTCTGTCTGTCTGGATGGATGGATGGATGGATGGATGGATGAATGAATGGATACCTGGCTGGCTGGCTTGCAGGCTATCTGTTTGTCTTATAAATCTGATTCTGATTCTGTCAGGATGGATGGGTGGATGGATGGATGGAATGATGGATACCACGATGGATGGGTGGCTGTCTGGATGGATAGCTGTCATCCATCAAGGTGGACCGGGGCGTTGCAGTGCATGGTGCCCTGATCCACTTTTTAGATGGCAACGATGGTAATCTCAGAGCTGAGTTATGTTGTAAAGGTTAGAACAAGCCTCCAAGCCAAAACACACCACTACTTCATCTAAAGCTGCTGTAACAGCTGATTCCACAACGTCAGAAAGACTAATTAATGTGGCATGAAATTTAATTGGATGAATCATCACAAATGAACACCAGCAACTAAACAAGGAGGTCTTTTTGGTGCCAACTTGGCAAAACTGCTGTTAGACAAGGACTAATGACTACATGCATGTTGCTATGCAAGCTTGTTTTGTCACTACTTGTGGTTCTATTTCTGTCAGGGGTCCGATAACCTGAGCCAGTTCTGAACAGTGAGCTGTAAAGACTGAAAGCATCCTGAAAACATCAAAGCTACGAGCAGCTGTATCACTGATCCAGGGCTGTGTCTCTCAACTACTGAAGCTCTCATATTCATGCTGTAGTCAGCCTCGGAAGTACAAACATCTCTAATTTATCTTGTGGATGAAAAATGATTGCCAGGATGTAAATAAAATATCCAACATACGTATCACCTGAAGATAAAAGTCAACCACCTATATCAACCTATATAAACTAAAGTCAATCACCTACTTCCATAACTGGTTAAAACATAAACATGTGTGCAAAGTATTTACAGTATGTAGGATCCCTCTTCGGATCTTTATTTTATTAATTAAAGCCGCCTCTGCAAGCTGTGAACTCTCACCTAATTTTTCCTGCAACGTGGATGAAAAAAAAAACCCCACAGCATGTGGGACATAAACCCAAAAATGTCCGTTACCATGGCAACCTTCATCCTGAGACCACTTTAGGAAGCCATAAACATCTTTCATGACGAGTTGGTATGTAGAACGGCCAGGCACAGGGGGCCCCTTCAGGCCTGGAATCACTCACAGCTCTTAATCTGCTGTGGGAGCAGAGCACCCGGGAATCTCACCTCAGGAGAGAAGACGATTAAAGTTCAATATAACCAAATCATTTCTGTTACAGGACAAGCAACTACAACTGATTGCCTTGAAATGTTATAACTGAAGACAATATAACATTTTACGAACGCATAAAAAGAAAGACTGTCAAGTTAAGCCGTGAAATGATTTTTCTGTTTTAAGATTCGTGCCAGTATAACATCCTCTCTTCCACAAGGCAATTTCCTGAATGAAAGGTTAAAAGTTATTATCTTGTGACATAACTTTTGATATTTGTGTTTGTGATGTGTTGTTAACACACCCTGACGGTTAGTCACCTGTTTAAATGTGTTTAAACTTGTGGACTACAGAGGACCGCAAGGAGACAAAGGATCAAGACTTCATCTCCCAGCATTCAGTGCTGCGGATCCGCGGGAAAAATCCCTGCCTTCGATTGGACAGCATCGGTCAAACCCCGTTTATTTACATAAACGCTCATTGTAATATTCCAGGGGTATAAAGTCAGATGAGTCTTTTTGTCCTCTCTCTTGACTTCTCTTAGCTCTTAGCTCTTAGCTGCTCTTAGTCTTCTTACTCTTTCTTTCAATCGCTCTTAGTTCTTAATTCTGAAACTTTCCCTCCTTTTTCATTTTATTTTCTTTGAAACTTGTGGCGCGGACAATACCCTGAAATCATTTTGGTTGCTTCATTTTATTTTTCTCAATGCGATTTTGCTTCTGCACCATTTTTCCAGTCCTCATTTTTACAGAAGCGATAGTCGTGCCGCATTGACCTTTTTTTACGTGCTGCTGCAGTGTTAAACGCTTGACGTTTGACACCGGAAAGCCCACGCCTAGAACTTTTGCCAAATCCCCAGAGTTTTTGCATTAGTTTAACAATTTTGATTTTTGTTGCCCCGTCTTTTCTTTTGGGGGCGCACGTCAACTTCTGACGGGCAATCGAACTTGTTAACTGCCGACTCCTGCCGACCAGAGTCGAGTCCGGGACACCAGACATCTCAGCCTGCCGGTCGGATTCTGAGAACCGACCCACGAAAGAAAGCGGTACGACCCACCGAGTCACGCGCTACGTCCGGAGACCTCCAGAGAGACATCGGCTGAACACGATTCCCGGAGAACGCCACTGCGAACTGTGCCAACCGATGCGCCGACGACCAGTAAGCCGCCAGACTCGCCCAGGGTAAGGCTGACAGAGAATAAGATTTGGTGTCTCCCAGTGTTGACGGTTCAGACCGGTCCGTGCGTCACGGACCACGTCCGGACCACACTTCCCCATTATTTCGGCAGCTAATTAGTTCGAGAATTGCCCCTCTTTATTAATTTGTCCCCTTTGATAACAGATTAGCTGTTAGCAACCCGTGCGTACCTGTCATCTTTCTTATTATGATTCTCTTCCTTCCTTTCCTCTCTATCGTCATTTCCTGTCATGCGCTATAGCCAAATATGAAGAATTCGTGATGATGATGATGTGCCTTTTATATATATGAATGTCTTATATGTTTTGTGTTCTTGTCTGTGTCTAAATAAATGTTGTACAACGTATTAGCGACTCTGATGATTAATTTTCCAACAGCCAATCCAACTCGTTCAAGAACCCACTATAAATGGTGACTCATTTGCTCTTTAATTTTTCCGTCTTTTTAAAGAAAGCCGGTGGCACCCTAGGCAATTATAAAATTATTAGTAAATTACACGAGTCCCCCTGCAAGTAATTATTAAATTTCACTTCCATCATTTTCTCCCTTTGTGACATTTTATTGATAGAAATATAACTGTAAACTGTTATATGGTCAATGCATTTATTTACTGTATTTGAGGCATCTGAAACATGTTTTCACGAAAATAACTTTTTGAATTATGTCTAACAGAAAAATATGACAATACAAACGTCCACAACAGACATAGCAGAAAATACAGTCGCTTCAAATAATATTCACAAAGTATCACTGACCTTGGCATTTCTCCTATTTTGTTGCATTGAATTTTGCAATTTTATGTTTTGGATTTTTTATATATATGCAAATCCACATAAAATACTTCCAAGTGAAGTAAAATCAATGGGAAAAAGGAAATATGTGAAAACATTAAGAAGGCCAACAAAACAATGTGAATGTCATGGTCCTGTGATCTTAGTCTTATTATCTGTCTTAGTTATAGTTTCAGCCTTGGTCTTCTTGTGCTTTTATGTTCATTACGGTTTGGTTTTGGACTGTTGCGTGGAGGTTTGTCTTAGTTCTCCTTGCTTTCTTGTTTCCTGTTTTGTTACCTTTACTTCCTCTTTAGTTCCGGAGTGTGATGCTTTCCGTTTGATATAAAAGGACTTTTGTTTGACTCTGCCTGTTTTCATGTCTTCTGCATTTCTCCTCACATAACAGTGAAAAGATCACCATTACCACAGTGGAGCATGATGGTGGCAGCATCATACTATGGGGATGTTTTACTGTACGTGCCATACTAGCAAAGACATAATCTAAAAGATTTGAAACAAAACAGGGCTCAGAAAATGTTGAGACAAGGGATATAAAGGGCCTGATCTTCCGTCAGATCTCCTAAAGTCGCTATTAAGGGGTAGCGGGAGGGGCGTTCCCCCCCAAAGAACCCAATCTTCCACTCCTCCTAAACCCGCTATTCCACCTGCACTACCCGCTATATTATACATGGGAGTGGTTAGGACGTTCTACCTGTTTAACCAATCAGTGCGTCAGTAGCCATTGCCTTTAAGAGCAGGTTGCGCTACCAGCAAACCGCTATGGAGCGTCTTTTCATCCAGATCAGAGCAGCTCTTGTGTGCAGCTCGTCTGAGACTCTGCTGTAGAGCTTCCTCCTCTTCCTTCCTCCTCCTCTGCACTGATATATACTTATAAATATTTTTACACAGACAATTCCTATCAGCTACCTGAAAGTCCCAGAGAGTTGGTGCACTGCCGGTAAACACGCTCTGGTTGTCTATTGTTTATTTGGCGAGCAAGCCATTTAAGACGATCTCAGCCATTTTCTCAGGGGTTTAACTGAGGCGCTTTTTCATACAAGAGTTAATGTGAGAGGTAGAGCCCTTTGTGCACGTCCACATGTGAGCAGATGGATGCGCATTAATGCCATTTCGACGGGCTCTTGTACGCGCCGACATGCGGATTTAGGGTTGTGGGTGGTCAGACCACCTGCTACCCGCAACCCTAAATCCGCGATCGTAAGATACCGAGTTTGCGGAAAGGGCAAAGACACGCCCATTGCCACACCTACAATGTGAGTAAGTGAGTCGGCATAATGGGTACCGGCTTTAGGGAGCGGAAGATTGCATTAGCAGTTAGCGGAGGTTTCTATACTTCTGCTAACTGCTATTAGCGGAAGTATATTGCATTTAGGGTAGCTGGTAACCGGTAACCGGTTACCAGCTACCTTTAGGGTAAATTGCGGGTACCATAAATTGCGGGTTAGTGTTAACATGTAAGGGGAAGTGTAGGATCGGGGCCAAACACTTTAACACACTTGAGTTTTCTGTGCTTTTATCTTAATTCTTATCTGTTTTTCACCATTGCACACATTTGTCCAAGTATACTGTCAAAGTGGAAGGTGTGTTGTATTGAAATGATGACAAACCTAAGACAATTCTCCACAAAATCCATTTTAATTCCAGGATGTGAGGCAACAAGATGCTAAAAGAGGTGAGTAGTCTTTCAGTGCACTGTATGTAGTACCATAACATTAGCAGACTTTTCAGAACCATGCCTTGGGTTGCTACCTTCTGTTTGCCAGATTCCTGCCTTGAGTATAGTGTATAATACCACAGAACACATCTGAAAATAACAAAAGTCATCACACATTAAACTATTACTTCCAAATTGATTCAGCCAAGAACCCAATCTTCCACCCCTCCTAAACCCTGAGCACAATAAAATGTTGTGCTCAGGGATTAAAGATGACCCCTGTGTTTTTTTTTCTTTCTTTTCCCTCTTCATTTTGGCTATTTCAACTTGTATAGGCTGTCATCACAACTCTCAACCTGTACATCTCACACTGAAAATACATTCAAATTACTGCTTGTAGGTTGTGGTATTCACCTAATATATCCATAATATTTAGTAGAAATGTGTGCATGAAACAACTCTGATTTATTTCATTTAGTTGGAGGCACACAGGGCAGTATTTCAGGAGGAAAAGTCAGTTTTATGACCAGTTATTTTATTTAGAGTTGATATGGCAACCTTTACTGTGTTCTTGGACTTATCTAATGTGTTGCTGTGATATATATTTACTTAGAATTGGACTGGCAGACAACCAGAGAGAGAAGTTTCATGAAGTGAATAGATAAAGCTGGCCAGGCTGACTCCCTCATGTCACTAATCCAACGACACACAATATGACACTGCAAAAACATTATAAAGCTTTTTAAAAGAGTAACACATGGCCCATCTCACACCTAGAATTTTGATTGATTCTGGAGATCAGGTAAGTCCCCAATAGGAGATGGACAGCCCAACAAGGATTGTACAGGTCTACTTGATAATGATATATCAATGTCCTTCCAGTTAGCTTCATATTCAGGGTTACACCAAAGAATCAAACGACTTAATTGTGCTGCTGTATAAAAGTCCCTCAAACATGGCAGGGCCATCCCCCCCCTCCTCCCTCGGCAGCTGCAATGTATTGTATCTTATTCGTGGTTTTTTTCCCCACTTTTTGTACAAAAAGTTTATCAAAAGAACTGTTTGTACAGGCCTCTCTGTCTGTTTGCTGTTGTGTTGTCCAAAGTCTGTACAAGTTGACTGCTGATTCATGCAAACTGCTGTCAATGGATGCAAAACGAAGATAGTTCATGGTCTTTGTTTCCACAGGACTGAATCAGTACTTATACTGTGTATTTTATAACAAAATCGGCAAGTGTTAGAATCAGAGGCTATAAACTACTTTTGCTTCTATTGACAGTACTTTGTGTGATATCGGCGGTGGCAGAAAATGGATAAATATTCCTGTACACATCAAATGTGCATTTTGTCAAAGGCTTAAAGCAGAAATTTATTCCCAGTGCCAACATAAATTGCCATTTTGCTGCAAACACAGTCTGTTCTATTCAAAACTGATTTGATTCATGTCATTTTGGCCTCCAACTGATTCCCCCCAATTAACCGAGGATTGCATTAGCTTAACTTCACCCATGAGGATTCCTAACTTTATAACTATATGCACTTCAACACACATGCACAGAAGATGATGTTGGGCCAATTATCATGACACATGAACTGCTTGTGAACACAGAGACAACAGCAAGTCTGTGCAGGACATATTCACACATTGTGAAGGGATCCAAGCTGCTGCGCTCACATGGCCCCTGAGAGTTTGTTTGTTCAAATATGTTTATGAGATATGTTTGTTCAAAAGCCTGTCAAAGTGTCTTCGCCCGTGGTCTCTGACTGGGGGTATGACTGGGGGTACTTACCTCAGCACAGCAGACAAGCACAAACAAAGACCCAAATTCTTAGAAATTCTACAAAATAGCACAAAGAGTTTCCTATTCACACAGACAGTAAAACTAGTGAGACACAACTCTTTACTGTGCACACACTTTTCATTTTTACAAGCGCAGTGAGACCAAGCACACACAAGCACACACAAACAGATCACAGAAAGACAGATGGGGACCTCCGGCTTCACAGGTAGCAGCTGCATTTCAAGCAGGTGCTGTTGCCAATGGCCAACGCAAAAACACAAAAACTAAATCCAGACACAAGTTAAAATGTCACACACAAAACAAACACGACCCATCAGCCTCCTGCTTCTTTCAGGTTGATGTTTCATGCAGCCACCAGACCATGAAGTGCCTCAGGTGCACCACATACAACTTCTCCAGCAAATCTGTCACATTTCCACTCACGCTGATATTTCAAAACAGGCAGTTTTGTTTTCCTGGGATAAAAATTAGGGCTGTCAATTTCTCAAAATAATTAATCAGATTAATCGCATGACTGTCAATAGTTAATCATGATTAATCGCAAATTAATCGCATATTTTTATCTGTTCTAAATCTACCTTATACAGATCTTTTTCAAGTTGTATTACTCTTATTAATATGAGTCCTGACTAGAACCAGGAGATATGACCATATTAGTCCAGTCCTGAGGTCTCTGGCTTCCTGTCACTCAGAGAATAGACTTTAAAACAGCTCTACTTGTGTTCAAGTCTCTTCATGGCCCCAAAGTCCATCTCTGACATGTTAGATCCATATGAACCAACCTGGACTCTGAGAACCTCGGGTAGTGGTCTCCTGCTGGTGTCCAGAGTCAGGACTAAACAAGGTGAAGCTGCATTTCAGTTTTATGCTCCTAAAATCTGGACCAGTCTTCCAGCAGATGTGAGACAGACCTGAACTCTGACAATGTTCAGATCCAGACTGAAAACAGTTCTGTTTAGATGTGAAGATGATGACTGGAAGGATTTTATCTGCACTCTTCAGTTTAAATTTAATTAATTAATTTTCTTATTAATTAATTTATTTATTATTGATTATTTTTATGCTAGTATGGAATGATTCTATTTGCCTTCTTGTGATTTTATGCATCTGTAAAGCACTTTGAATTGCCTTGTGTACGAATTGTGCTCTACAAATAAAGTTGCCTTGCCTTGAGAGTACACAAATGCTTGCCTTATGCAAAACAAATGCATGTTTATTTATTTATTGCTACAATCCAAAAAATCCATATATATATATATATATATATATATATATATATATATATATATATACTCAATATTTTCTCTTATGTTCTTCATACAAACTATTTTCGTGGTTTGCTTCAAACGGGGGGGGGGGGGGCTCTCTGCATCCGCGCTCTCATTAGCCGACAAGTGATACTTCAGTAGTCAGACTCCGGTGGTAACTAAATTCACATCGACAGCAAACACAAACAACATTTATCTTGTGGAGTTAGCCATCAGGCAAGGTTTTGAAGCTAAACTTATCATTCAAAATAGTATCTTTTGTATCCATTTTTATCCCAACTACTGCTAACGGAGGTATGTTTACGTCTGTCTGTCTGCGGCATGGCCGTCTACGTCAGTGCATGGCTTCCTGTTTTGACAGGACTACAGAGGACTACAGGACTACAACTACGGCGGGGCCCGAGGCTCAATAAACCTATTCTCCTCTCTACTATTGTACATCAACTGCCAGGCTAAGGCTCGCGTTAATCCGCGTTAAAAAAATTAGTTGCGTTAAAATTATTTTGCGTTAATCACGCGTTAACGCGTTAACTTTGACAGCCCTAATAAAAATATTTTATTGATAAAAAGAATGTTCCAGATCCTAACATTTAGACACCAATAAATCACCACAACACTAATATTTGTGGGGAATAACTACAATGCTGCTTTCACCCACTCATGCAGCTGTTGTTACTCTTGTTTAGCTATGTTACCCTTTTAAATAGGTCTGCAGCCTTGTTTTTAGTTTCTGTGGCTTGTTATTCTGTCACATTAACCTTCCATTCATCATGTTCATGTTATGTTATTTAGCTCAGAGGGTTCCCTCCTGTAGCATACACAGACAAAATACGCCCTGAGTGCTGGGTGTGCCCCCCAGACAATCCCATGGCACACTGGCCACAGCACAAACTTTTCATTGCTATGGAAAGAAGAGGAAAAGGCTCTGAAAAACGTATCCAAATTAATATACATTCCAGAACAGTCCAGCGTGCACAGGTTAGTAGTTAACTAAAAGCTATTGTACAAGTTTTTGAAATCAGGAAAGCTTTCATGTGCTCGTGAATTGTTGAAGCAGCTGATAAACTGGATGCAAGTTTTATTTTAAATCATTTGATGTGTGGCCCTTGGCCTACTTTAACTGTGGGACTATGTTCCAGTGAAAGGGAAACGTTGCCCACCACTGTCCCGGAGGCGTGGAGCAGAAGGTTGAGATGCTGACAAAAAATACTTGGTTTCTTTCTTCGTCTCTCTCTTGTTTTCTCTTTTGTCATTAGTCTCTTGAATCTTTTGGTTGTCTCTGCTAGGATGTCACTGCAGCTCTGTGGGAGAGCTCCACACACTGGTTTTCTGAAAACTGGGTTTGAAGCTTTTTCTTTTTTTCTTGTACTGTGTGTCGCCATGTTGCAAAAGGCAGGAAAACTGGTTGGAACAAACCCACCTTATGTTGATCACAGTTAGCTATTTAAGCTCGGTTGGCTTAGTGTTTGCTATCCTATAATGCAAATTAAAATTACTTTACATTCCTTCTGATCAAATCTGTCCAAACATCCTGATTTTGAGTGCCGCTACCAAAACATCTATAACGAGTGTCCCGAAAGTGGCAGGTGCTGGAACCTGCGAGTTGCGGGATGATTGACAGGCAGCCTTCCACTTGGAAGGGTCCTGAATTGATCCGCCGTGGCTCCCCGCTCCTTCAGCCAGACAACGCTGGAGGAGCTATGGAGCTGCCAGCAGACATGTGCAGCCAGACCTCTTGTTTCAAATGCTATTTCAGTGGTGACATCACTACTGACCACTGGGTTTAGTTGATGTACGTTTAGTACAAACTGCCTGCTGCTTAGCTAAGATTCCTCCTTGGAAGGTTCCAGACCAACCTGCAGCCAGTCGCAGCGGTCTGTATGTACAATTAACACAAACATTTGTAAATGTATTATTAAAATATGAATGAGCAAGCTCTCTAGTCAACATAATATTAAGAGCGAAGTAGCTAAAGTTATGACAACTAGCCACTGGCTATGCCTGCCACCATTCAAAAGACCACGCCCCTAATTATAAACACATGTGTAACTTTATATAATTTTACCTGATGTGGTACAAAAAAAAAAATTCACTGCCCCTACAGTTGTCATGGATGTAAAATCTAACAGAGACCAATATTATTTATTGTATAATGCTGTAAATATGTTAATACCTGCTGTTATGTTGTACATTTTAACATGACAGTCAGTGGAGGTTTCTTCAGCTCCCAGTGGTCAGTCAAGGAACTGCAATACAACCTGGTAGGAGACAACCCAGAGATGGTGATGTTGGCGTGTGGTGATTAAATGCCATAAAGGGGCCCCAAAGTTACTTGGGTGGTTTTTGTTGATAGTAGAGAAGAAAGACCACAGGACCTCAACAATGCTTCCCAAATACTCAATATTTTCCTTCAAATGAAAAATGAAAAATCTGAATTTAAATTTGCAGGTGTTTGTTGTTTTTAATTGTGATTTATGGTTCTACTTGGCAAATACTCACGCAGCAAACGTGCAGGACCTTTGTCACTGTTGCCGTTTACTTTCGTCTGTAACCACACCACCAGACACTAGGTGGCGGTGCAGGTTCTTTTCTGCATTACTCTGCTTACTTTTATTGACTTCTTTTATGTAGTCAGACATACAAAAAAAGCAAGTGAAGCATATCTTATGTAAAGTGGAAATAATAATTGATGAGCTACAGTACACTTTAACTAATATTGGGATTGTCATGGTCTGGGGCAGCCATGACAGCCATTTTGGTTTCTTTTATGTTATGTGTTAAAGTTGGCATCAATCCCTGTCTTTTGTGTTACCTGTTTCCTGTTTTACTTTGAAGGTCTGTCTTGTCTCCGTTGTTTTCAGCTTTGCTTCCTTCCCTCCTGTTATCCTGATTGTCTGCACCTGCCTCTCGTGGGGTTCCCTGTGTATTTAAGTCTTGTCATCTCCCCTGTCTGTGCTGGTCTGTTGTCTTCTGTTTTGCGTCTTACGTTAAGCAAGTCTCTGTCTCTTGTTTGGATTATGTTTGTGGATTTTTGGTTTGTTTTTGGATCTTGTCATTTTCCCCTTTTGGATTACTTTTGTGGATTTTGGGTTTAGTCTGGATTTTGTTTTGTTTTTGAAAACAAATTTCTTTTTTTTTTTGCACTCCTGCGCTTGGGTCCTCCATTCTACCTCACACCTGACAGGGACAATTTTTCTCATGCCTTAAAAATGAAGTGGTAGCAGAGTAAAAAAAACACAGAAAGGAATACCAATCAAAGCACATAAAGCACACTTTAGTCTTCACAACAAAGATAAGCTGAGAAATCTTCGGATGTCTTTATGTTACTGGAAAGCTGAATGACTTCCTGCCTTTCTGATGCTTTGAATAATTACTGAACAAATTACATCAGTGTAATTAAAGTTAGACAACAGAGCAGCTGCTGAAGCTGGGCAGAGTCAGGTGTTCTCTCCTCTTACCTCACTGTCTGCAAAAAGCATATTTCCCTAAAGTGTATTTGTCTCAACTTGTCCACCACTTGGTGGTCTGTTCCCAGCATGCATTACTCATGATTGAAACATTTCTTTGCAGAGGCTGTTAAGTTAATCAAAGATTATTTCGTAATGGATTTTTAATCTAATAACAGATCAAACCTGCCAGCCGATGTTAGAATCTGACACGGACTTCACCTCCATCTGACAGCGCTGATTCTCCTGCAGTTAACCGCCCACTACCCACCATGCCTGCTCCACATTTAAATGCCGCCCCAGTCCTTTCACCGGTAGATGGTCGCTGTGTTAAGTGTGAAGTATGTGAACTGTTGATTGCAACATTTGCATGAATTATTTGACTTTCCTTTCTGCTTGGAAAAATGTTTACTTTTTCCTTTCCCAAGATGCAATCTACCACCTGGAGAAGCCTTCTTGGCACTCAAAACAGCAACAACTAAAAGAAAAAAGCAATATAACCATTGAAATAGAGACCATCACAGAGAGGAGTGCTGTTTTCTCACTGTTACTGCATCGTTTCCTTCAAAGCCATTTCTCACAATTGATTGTAAGAGGCCAAGGCTGCCTGACAGCTCTGCATTGTCCGAGCATGTTTTAAAGGCATACCTCTCTGCTTCTTCATTCTGCTTGTGTGCAGGATGTTCGTGGGAGTCACTTTGTGTGCATTTATGTGGGCTGCCTTGGCATGTCTTGACCATGGTCTTGAGACTGAAAAATCTCAGCTGCTGCACTTTATGCAAATGTGTCTGAGTCCACCAAAAGACAGGAGGAAACGGGATGAGTTGCAGAATTAGGCTGTGGCAGAAGGAGGGATGGAGGGGAAGGAGCATGAGATCTGAGAAGTGGAAAAGGTGAAGCTTTCCAACATTTAACAGTTGGGATTTGTGCTTCCCTGTGGCCTGCAGGACCTGCAAGACTATGTTCGCTTTAGCTCAGGGGCCCAGGGGTCCCCAGTGTCTGCGTGAGTGTATGCGCCTGCATGATAGTGTACACATCAGTGCATGTGAAAGCAGAACCAGTTAAAGATGAAGAGCAGAAAATACACATCTGAAGTTTTGTGCTGTTTTGAAGTTGTGCATGCACCACAGCACACTTTCAACCTTCGGATTCTCAGCGTGGGGAGTTGGGAGAAAGGCAGCCTTTGGTTTTACAGAAAGAAAAAAAAAAGAAATAAGGAGAGAAAAAACAGAAAAGAATTTAGGAGCAAGAAGGCTGCTTAAGTTTAAATAAATGAGAGTAGAAAAGAGAAGATAAAAGAAAAAAGAAGGAGCGGGAGAAGGAATGAAGGTGTTGAAAGAGGTAGAGTTGTGATGAAGAGGAGATGAAAGAAGTGAGCTGAAATAAGTCTAGAGATGAAGAGAGTGGAGAAAAGAAGAGGAGGAGATGAAATGAATAGTAATTGGGGCTTTTCGACTGCCAAGGTTAGGTTTCCCAATCCCACATGCAACGAACACAGCCCTGCAGAGTGGATAAACACCTCCACCAAATACGAACAATTTACAAGTTTAACAGGTGAAGGATAAACCGTGGAATACTAAAGACATAGAAAACATAGAAATGTGGATAATCATGCTGCGGGCTCTGGCCTTGAGGAAGATGAGATGTCTCTCTACAGCTCTGTGGCATTGGATGTAAACAAATCAAAATGAGGAGAACTTCAAGCCTTTACTCTCAGTCTCAGAGATGCAGTCACAAAGACATGGATAAATATAAAAAATACATTTTTTCCACAACTGTCTCTATTGCACCATGCAGACAAAGTGGCACGGTGCACTGTCGGAAGCTGCAGTGACGTCTCCGTGGATGTCTCTCCCTGCAGTCTTCTTTTGAGACAAATGTCATGTGACCCTTTCAAACCCTGCCGTTTCTCTCTCAGACTACCTGTCTGCATCTTTAGAGTTTTATTAATACCAGAGGTTCTTCTTCTTGGCACATCTCTACAATACAAGTAAAATGCACATAACACATAACGACATTAATAACAATCATTGAGCAGCAGCATTTTACTTATCTCTCATTAAACTCTCCCAAAGAAACAGCAGTCTGTCAGCTCGAATCAAAACGGTCCCTCAGAAAATATTGTCCGTCGCATTTCCGTTGTGGGTTAATGTGTTGTGTTGTGAGTTTTGCAATAGAGTGTCGCACTTTTCTGTTGTGTTTGACCGTACGGGCCACCGTATATTTCACCATCAAAAGTAACAGTTTTTGATGTCAAAAAGTTGCAATTTTGCGAGATTTTACAGAATACAATCTGATTTTTTTTCTTTTCAAATTCTCCATAACTTTCATATAGCTTAATGTGTTGTTAGTTCATATCCATATGTAAATTATGTTCCTAGTTTCTGCTTCCAGTGTACACACGCTTTTTGCATAAATCCATCTGTATAGTATGCTCATAGTACTTATTATGCTCATAGTAGATGCATCTGCAGATCATAGCGGGAGAATAAACCCACCTGTAAATTATGTCTATTTATGTCTAATTATGTCTTCTGCCTTTACATGCACATATGACATACTTATTGTAGATCAGAGTTATAACAGTTTTGGATTTTTCATTAGTTTTAATTTTCATTTAGTTTTTAGTTTAGTTTTTCAAATTCAGTTAGTTTTAAGTAGTTTTTAGAGCAGTTTTGCTAGTAGTTTCAGGGTTAGTTTTAGTTTTATTTTGTAAATTAGGATTATAATTTTGGTTGGAGTGAAGCACTGAACTTTTTGAAGGCTATCAGCCACATAGTCGTGTATACATTACGGTCTCAATAAACATATTTATCAATGCGTCTTCCCACTTGTGGTGTTCCTGCATATTTACTGACCAGCAGCTGTTTGGTCGCCGGTGGAAACAGTCCATTATAGTTGCTGTTTTCTCGCGGTCCTTCGCAACGCTGACTGGCCTGCAGCTGTAGCTTCTCTTTCCCGGGAGGAGGGCAGCTTATCCAGGTAGTCTTGGTTAGCCTTCTTGTGTGAGCTTTTCAAATGGACTTTCAGATTCGTGGGGTTTTTCCCCTTGAGAAATATGCCACACATTGTTTCACCTGCTTCTACAACAAGGCACTTACTTTTATCATTAACACAGTAATAGTCAAAGAAATCCCAAATAGGACTGTGCTGCTTTCTCCCAACTTACGCCGCAGCCGTCACTGATACCTCAAGTTTTCTTTTTTATTTTTTTGTTGTTAATATTTATACGGCAGAGTGAAGTTAAAAGATTTCATGTAAATCCCAAAACGTTTACGTGGAAAAAAAAATTACAAATACAAAAACCAAAGATGTTCTTGATATTACAGTGATCCATTGCCAATTCACGGTTTAAGTTCCGCGGTTTTAGTTATTCATGGATTTTTCAGAAATATATAATTACTTTTTTTTCTTTAAATCGTGGAAACATCACAGGATGTTGTGCACATTCTCTCACAGTGAAGAAATGCTGTGAGCCAGCCTGGCCCCTTTTAAGAAGGTAGCCTTATGGGTAATGATTCTCTGTTAACGGACAGGAGCCCAACAATACAACCTGTGCAATATTACAAGTTCCTGCAGTGCCAGAATAAAGTGTCCGGTTCCATGCAGAGAAAACCGGACTTTTTGTTTTGTTGTTGTTAGCGTGTTAGCCACTAATTACGAGCCAAAAATAGCACAATACCAGTGGTTTCTTTACTACGGTTCAGAGACCAGAGGCTGTGAAGGTAACAGAAAGACCACAGTTGAGCCTTTGTCTTGTTTCGCTGCAGTGCCTCGCTACTTTTTTGGGGTTTTTAAACATATTTTAAAAACATTATTGAGGCTCGGGGGGCTCCAGCTCCAGTTCGCGGATTTTGATTTTCCCGGGAGGGCGCCGGTCCCCATTAATCGTGAAAAATAAGGGATCACTGTATAGTTAATTTTAGTTCATTTTCTAAAAAGATAATACAGTATCATTTAGTTATGTTCTTTTTTTAAACTCTCTTTTATTTTATTTCAGTTAACGAAAATGTTTTTTCAATTCTAGTTTTTTTTTTTTTTTTTGGTTTTTGTTAACTATATGAACCTTGTTGTAGATGTCATATATTCTGCACTTGCAGCTTATTGCAATTCTGTTAGATGCTAAAAGGTATTTCATTGCACTGTACTTTTACACTTACAGTGATAATAAAATTCAATCTAATCTAAGTCATGATTTTTACAACAGAACTTTTTTGTCAACAAGTTGCTATCTCGTAAATTTTGCAATTTCTACAACAAATGAAACAAAAAATGATGATGTGACAAAAATTTGCTTTTTGGGGAAGTTGCAATTTTACACCAAAGATTTGTGATTTAAGGGTAGAAAGTGGCGATTCTATGTTAAAAAAATGTAATATTATGTTAAGTGAAAATCTCTGTGATTTTAATGGCAAAATGTGATCATGACAAAGTTGCAGTTTTACTAAATTCACAATTTTAAAGTCCTAATTTGATGACAAACTGTTGCAGTTTTACTGCAAAAAGTAGCCATATCAAGTCAAAATGTTATGATTTTGGAAAATTCACAACTTCACTGTAAAAACCTCAGTTTTACAACAAAAAGTACTGTATTTGCAAAATTTACGTCTTGACAACACAACGGCATCGCATTCGTTATACACTGAAGGAAAAAAAGAAACGCACCATTTTCGTTTTCTCAATTTTTCCAAAAATATTATAGACAGTGAAAAATTACAGACTACAATGAGTTTAGTACAATTTTGAGTCAAAATGAAATCACTGTTTTCCTGGTTCAGGTTGATTGATTTTGATCAGCAATAACAATTGTAGTTTTGTATAATCACCTATGTCTGGGTCATGAGTAAAACTCAGAGATGAAGTGGACCTGTCCTCAATTGTGCACAACCATTCCCTATGAAAAGACACAAAAATGGATAAAAAGCACATTTGTTCACGATGCCACGACTACAGCAACTTGAGAGAGATCGTGCCATTGGCATGCTTCAAGCTGGAAGGAGCACCGGGCTGTAGCCAGGGTGTTTGGAGTCCATCACTCTACTGTTGTACGCCTTGCTAAGCGTTTCCAGACCACTGGATCCTCCAATGACCATCCAAGATCTGGTCGACCACGTGTCATAACGGCCGCACAGGACCGAGCGAATCGGCTGTCACATCTCTGTGACAGGTTTCGACCAGCAACAAGAACTGCTGCTGAAACCATTGGGACCCATCAATTATCAGTGTCCTTGAGGCGAATGGTGGTCATGTTAATTACTGACAATCGAATCAAATAACTGTGTTTTTGTTTACTGTGATGCTTTATTGTTTGGTCATGTTATTGCTATTGAAACTGTCACAAGCATTGATTAATTGGGTCTGAATATCAGGGACAGGTATATGGTTGATGTGCACATGTAATATTTCCATTAAAAATAAGTAACCAAAAGAAAATGTGGTAAAAAAGCAGTGGTGCTTTTCTTTTTTCCTTGAGTGTATATTTATATTATTTGAGGGGGATGGGCCGTCCCCCACACATTTTTAAAATTATGCGTTTCGATCCACATATAAACAGTTTATTTGTTCACCCAGCGCCGTTTCTATTTTTTCGCCAAGAATATATTCCACTTGATCTAGAGGAGAATATTCATACCACTGAAAGGGAACTCCAGGTTTTCCTGGTTACCTACAACAGTTCACCACACGCTCCATGACCTCCGGCCACCTCCACTGCAGGGGGTACAGCACGTTTGAGCTAAAGAGGCTTCAGTAGTGTGCTGGACATTGTTGCAACAATGCAGCACATTGTTGGCTGTAAAGAACAAATGTTTACTTATAGGTAAAAGTTGGTGTCTAACAACCTGTTAAAATGCACCAGACTGCAGGAAATGGCTTTCACTTCATTAAAAATGCTTCTGATGCCTCTGAAACACAATGTTTCCTCGGGGAAACGTCTTTGTTTGATGAGGACACAATTTCAACTTTGTATTGAAATAATGAGCACAGCAGAAGTGCACGGAGATGACGATGACCGCTGTTGAAAATGTGACAGGTGCCAGATTAAGAGGCCAGACTCACTGGTTTAAGCTTTCAAATGCAAATGTACAAAAACAGATCCATCAATAGCTATATAAGTCAAGAACTGTGTCTGGATATGAGGAGAAAATTATCGTTATGACACTCCATGATGAATAGCAGTAACTATTGGTATGTGAGACAGGAGATATTTGTTGCTTTCCCCTTTGGCTCAAGTGGAGTTCCTGATTCATATATTTTTCACACCCTCCAGAGAAATGTGCGGAAATGATGTGACAGGAAGGAATGTTGCTAAGTAACACTGTCACCTCTAGGTTTCCTCACTACATGCCCTGTGCACACACCAGCAGGAGGTGATAAATGAAAAATGCAGCTTCAGATCAACTGCAAGCTCATTTATGATCAAAAAACACCAGTGAGAGGATGCCAGGAAGTATTTGTTGCTTCTGCAGTCTCGAAATAGGATCCCCATGTACCTGAATCTGGAGTTGAGTATAGGACTATGCACCTTTGTTTTTCCTCTTAATCTACAATCTCTGTGACCAGATCTTGGTGGATGTTTGAAAAGCATGGAAGAAAATTATGCATCCTCACATGTGGCTGCTTCTTACTATTCACAATCTCCACCATCTGCCTTTTATACTATAAGTATGAATGTTTATGTGACCCTTTGTGCCCATTGCAGAGCTGCAGAAATAACAATTTATGAGAATGAATATGCAGAGTGCTTTTGCCCACAGGCATGAATTTATTTTAAATAACCCTGTATAAATTACAGGGTTATGGTTATGAATTATGAATTCATTGTTGCCCGGACGACGCCTGGCATGGACGCTTCTCGCTGCTGCTCTGGGGCTTGTCTCTGCTACACTGGATGCTTGACGCTGGACGCTCCAGTTTGTGCCCGGTTTGTGGTGATCTGCGGTCGGATGTCTACATACTGTCTGCAGGAGGCGGATCGGTCCTCTTGCGGCTGGTGGAGACCTGCCGCCGTGGATATGGACGGTGTCGCTGGAGGCCGGTTCGGGAAAGCTAAGCTGAGTAGCCCTGAACTGCTACCCGCGGCAACCACCGCCACTGGATCCAGGCTGCAGCGTCACGGAGCCGGGACGGGAGCCCCCAACGTAGCGGTGGCGGCATGCTGCCCCCGTCCAGCAGTCTACACGCCAGATGGGTCAGCTGACCTGGCAGGGGCCGTCTGGTGACCTGGTGGGGCCCAGCACAGCCGGGGGAGATGACAACGGCCTGGTCCGGTCCGCATGATGAACCGGGCTCTGGGACGGTCGGCTCTGTCGCTCGCCGGACTGAATGGAGCTCAGTCTGCCCAGAGGATAAGGTCTGGTTCATCGGTGTTTCCTCCTCTGACCTGGAGATATCTCACTTGTCATCATTATGGAGATATACTGGTTCTAACGGCTGTTGACGGTTTTAACGGCTGCTAACGGCGGTTATCTGGAGTTAGCACTCGGACCATGGGACTGGCATGAAAAGGAGCGCTGGACACTAGCAGCTCCCCTAGTACACCAGATTTTTCCTGGTGTACTGAAACTTGAATTTCCCCCTTGGGGATTAGTAAAGTATTTTGATTTGATTTTTGATTTGATGAAGTCTGTTTTACCCTAATTCTGTCAATTTAAGCAGTAGTTTAAATGCAAAGCCAAGCAACACATAACATGGACTTTAATGACCAGACTGGCAACAGAATAGGGATGTAATGATATGGAAAATGTGATATCTCGATTATAGTGACCAAATTATCACGGTTTACTATATTATTGCGGTATTCTTAATTGCTGTACAAATGTCTAAAAAAAACACATACATTTACATACACAAACACATACATACATCAAAAGCCAAAATATTATCAAAATGAAACTTTCGCATTAAATGGGTAAACAACTGGCACAAAAAGAGGTTTTATTTTAAACGAATAAAATAAATAACAGGAACAAAGCTTATTTGTGTGGTGCAAATTTGAATAACCATAGTAGGTCAAAAATATGCAAACAATTATCAGGAACAAAAATTTTTTCAACTTAAGTAATTTGATTTAATTAAGTTCAAATAAAATTAAACTTTGGACTTTAAATGTGTAAATAAAGAAACAGTTGTATTGGAGCCAAATATGTTGTTATGAATTGTAGTTCACTCTGTGTGTCTGTGGGTGTCGCTGTGTTGTTACCTGAGGGTCAGGTATAAAGGTACCTGCCTGTTTGTGGTTAGGTGTTTGACCCGGAAGGGTAAAAGATTTTTGACCGCTGTGGCACTAACTGTTTGCGTTATGGTTTTCAGATCAGTTAACCTGCTAACGTTCCGACGGCCCGCAATTTCTGTAGTTTCCGAAACTAAACTGTAATTTACACAGCTCAAATGTTACGTGAGGCACTCATGCGACATATCTTTGGAAAGCTAAGATTCTTGTGATTTAATCAATGTAAACCATTTCAGGATATAATCATAACAGCAGGTACAATCAACGCCTTTGTCACACCACAAACAAACAAACAAGGAGTTACGAAATCAATGCAACTCACCTTATGAGCGTTATAAAAGTTGTCCGATCAAAAATATTCCCACAAACATGGTCTGGTTGAACTCACAAAGGTCCAGTCGATCCAATCCAGTAAAGTATTTAGTCCAAAATGCATTATTTTACCAGAAAATATCCACAAAAACGCCACTGGTAGCTGGTCGGTGTTCAGTAACTTCCGCGTATTCTTCGTCATAAAACGCTTTATTCTGTGCTGGCGTACGTGTCTGAGGTCTCAAAATGGAGGGGGTCATCTGAGCTTTCGATTGACACCTCATACAGCCATACAGCAGCTTCCCTGTCCTGTCCACAGCCTACAATAGCCAATAAGGGCCAACGTTGAAACAAAGCCATGTCCTACTTTGCTTCAGGAAAAAACCAGCCAGTTAGAATCAATCGTGCTGATGACTGACGCATTGAATAGCCAATGAAATTCTGAAAACATCGATGTGATGGTCGAGGGGGTGGAGATAATGAATAGACAAATGAACCTGAGCGTAAAATGCTAATGATCTAGTCTCTGTTACGCGCAGTCAGGCGCGTCTCAGCGGGGCGCACACATTGTGGCTTGTTTCTCAGCGTTTTTTCAGTTTGGGAGCGTATTTATTGTAGAAAATGGTGAAAAGGACTGTCCAAGAAGGAAGAGGAGGAATTTGCTCGTCGTGAAACTGACGTGTCAGGAGAGGAGATCAAATAAGGCCAGATATGAAAGCGCACGCCTGCGCAGAAGACATTTTCTCCGTCGGAGAAGATTTTGCTCTGCATACGTAAGTATTTGACTAAATTGTGACTTATATTACGGCTTATATTATATTATTACGTATATATTGTATCATAATTGGTAGTATTATTCATATTATTATTACGTTTTACTGTATATTTCGACATAAACAAGTTTTACTTTGAATAAATACGAAAGCCTTTGTTTGTGTGTGTGTGGGGGGAGGAGTATGTGTGAGTTGTTTGTTGAGGTGTGTGTGTGTGTGTGGGGGGGGTTCATTGTGTAAAGTAGTACAATACAGAAAAGATGGAACATTTTGTAAATGACATTTCTTTATTTTCACATAATGGTCAGTCATCTGAGGACTCAGATGTGGACTGGGAGCCAGTCAGAAAGTGGTCACATAGAGGGACAAAAGTGCAGATGGACATTGGAGGATGAAGGACATCTCAGTTCCACCAGCTGTGAAGGAGTACAGCCGGTATGTGCTGTATATTCAACTGTGTATTCATTTTGAAATGAAACAATTTTTGTGTTGCACATATTTATGTTTTTGTATATATTTTTTTCATTGTTGTTCCAGGTGTATGGGTGGAGAGGAGTGATCCCTCTGCACCAAAGGCATTCTGGGAGACCCTCACCGAGCAGCTGGCAGAAGCAGGGTCTTCCTCCACAGCCAGACCCAGTCCCACCTCCTGCTCCGCGTGGAGCACATCACATACTGGTTTTTATCAGTGGGCAGAGGACTACTGGTAGGCTGAAGTGCAGGCACTGTCATGCTAAAACACAGTTGAAATGCTCCTCATGTGATGTGCCTTTGTGCTTGATACCGACTAGAGATTGCTACAGTGACTGGCATGCTGCCAACCTGTAAATGGTTATAATTGTAAATATGTTCAAATATGTGAATAGTTTGCTGTGTTGTAAAAGATAGTCATTTTTTTATATAAATTACATTTTCCACAACAACACTTGTTTTGACTCTTTTTATATGCAAAATTTAGCTTTATGTTTCAGTAACTTTTTTTCAGCAATATTGATAGTAAATCTGGATGTGGGAAAGGATACCTCTAAGTGTCACCTTTCATTAGAGGCCAAGATTATGACTGTACGATGAAGCGTTCAAGAGTTATGTCTTTTTATCCTAGGTATGTGGCCATGTTTATCCAAGTGTCATTTAGGAGTCTCCAAATGGCCATTTTTGGAAACGCCTAGACATACTCTTACAAAAATGTGTGTAAAATACTCATTTTTAGTGGTATTGTTATCAAATTTGAACTTGCACTAGGTAAGGCTTCATGCTGAGGTCCCATTGTGTTTTCCAGCTAATAAGTCACAGCTGCACTCATCTGCAGACATCTGTTTACAAAAAAAATTCAGGCGGAAATAAAAAAAACTTATATTTCAGTGTGTTCAAACTTAGATTACTCAATGCTAGTAGCACTTTCAGTGATTCTGACAGTTGGGGAAAAACTTCAGAGTGTTACCTTTCAAAAGAGACCAAAACCATCCATGTGCTATAAACGGTTCAAGAACAGCTTTCAATTTACTTTGGGTATGTCTTGGATAGGCGTTTTATGCAAATTATACAGGAATGTTAAGGGGTTAATGGAATAAATAAATATTTTAACTGCATCAGAAGAACGTCATTCCGGTCATTTTTCAATCAACTCGCAACGGTAACGTTTACAAAATGTGAGTTAGCAAAGCGCGTCGACCAGGTTACTCTTTGTCAAACATCTCAGTAGCTTGAAGCATTAGGCTTACCTCCTTCAAGTTGCTTGTACAAAATACAATAAAATGTAAACAGGTGCTCTGCAGACAGGATAATTGTCCTCCACCAGTTGTCCCTCTGCATTCTTAAAAAAACAAAAAAAAAAAAAAAAACAGACCTTGGACTTCGTCATTTTAGTGGGTTGGTAAATGTCCTGCGTGCTATCACCACTTTCCGCCATGCTCACGTTACAATGCCGATGTTACAAGCTACATATTCACAGGAGACACGGTCGTGAGTCGCTCACAGACTTGAATGAGGCTGATGTTACATATCCCGGTATGAACCCTTCTCCATCACTATCGACCACGATAATGAGATGAAGTCTAACATAAAAGGTAATGGTTATCTCGTAAAATTTAACTGCGCTTTACCGTAATACCAGTAACCGTTCCATCCCTACTTGGTGCACATCAACATAAAACAACCTGAACTTGTAACTTGTACCTCACATTTGGACATTAACACAACACACAATCTACTGGCATTTTACAGACACTGCTGATGAATGGATTACTGATGGCAGGAGAGAGAAGAGTAGAAACAAGAGATACTGAATGGAGAATGAAAGAAATCTGAGCAGAGAAGATTTAATCAGTACACATTTCATAATCATGCAGTTTGAAGACAGCGAAATAGACAAACAGTGAAATGAAACCTGAATAAACATGACCACTTTACAGATAGATCTATCACACAGAAGCAGACACACAGGTGCACCTACATAATCATGACAGTTAAAATATCTTTGACTGCACTGACTGGAGTGTTTTTGAAGCTGCAGCCACAGACCTCAATGAACTCACTGACACTGTGACATCGTACATCAGTTTTTGTGAGGACATGTGTGTGCAGACCAAGACCTTCTGCACATACAACAACAGCAAACCTTGGTTCACTCCCAACCTTAAGAAGCTGCGCCAGGACAAGGAGGTGGCCTACAGAGGTGGAGACCGGGCCCTGTTTAAGCAGGCCAGAAACAAGCTGACAAAGGAGATCAAAGTAGCTAAGAGGAGCTACAGCGAGAAGCTTAAAAACAGCCTCTCAGCCAACGACACTGCGTCAGTTTGGAGAGGCCTGCAACACATCACCAACTACAGGAGACCATCCCCCCACCCGGTGGAAACCCCAGACTGGCAGACGACCTGAACAGCTTCTATTGTAGGTTTGAGAATCCCCCATTCACACCTCTCAACCACACAAAAGGACTACCTGCAACACCCTCTCCTCCCCCCCTCCACCCAGACCCACCGCCTGCACTAAGGATCTGTGAGGTGGATGTGTGTCGGCTCTTTCAGAAACAGAAGATCAGGAAGACTCCAGGACCTGATGGTGTGTCCCCCTCCTGCCTGAGAGTCTGTGCTGACCAGCTGGCACCCATCTTCACCCAGATCTTTAACCGATCTCTGGAGCTGTGTGAAGTGCCCTCCTGCTTCAAGCGCTCCATCATCATCCCCGTGCCCAAGAAGCCCTCCATCACAGGATTAAATGACTACAGGCCTGTCGCTCTGATATCTGTGGTCATGAAATCCTTTGAGAGACTGGTGTTGAGCCACCTGAAGGACATCACAGGACCCCTGCTGGACCCCCTGCAGTTTGCTTACAGGGCAAACAGGTCGGCGGACGATGCAGTCAACATGGGACTGCACTACATCCTGCACCACCTCGACTCCCCAGGGATGTACGCGAGGGTCTTGTTTGTGGATTTCAGCTCGGCCTTCAACACCATCGTCCCTGAAATCCTCCACCGGAAGCTCGCCCAGCTCACCGTGCCTGCCTCCACCTGTCAGTGGATTACCAGCTTCCTGACTGACAGGCAGCAGCAGGTGAGGCTGGGGGGCATCACGTCGAGCATCCGGACCATCAGCACTGGCGCCCCCCAGGGATGTGTCCTCTCCCCACTGCTCTTCTCCCTCTATACAAATGACTGCACCTCAGGGGACCCTTCTGTGAAACTCCTGAAGTTTGCGGACTACACAACTGTCATTGGTCTGATCCGGGACGGTGACGAGTCTGCTTACAGACGGGAGGTGGAACAGCTGGTCCACTGGTGTAGTCAGAACCACCTGGAGCTTAACCAGCTCAAGACTGTGGAGATGACAGTGGACTTTAGGAGAAGCCCTCCGACACTCCCCCCCCCTCACCATCCTCAACAACACAGTGTCTACTGTGGATACCTTCAGGTTTCTGGGATCCACTTTCTCTCGGGACCTGACGTGGACTTCCCACATAGACACTGTCCAGAAGAAGGCCCAGCAGAGGTTGTACTTCCTGCGACAGCTCAGGAAGTTTAACCTGCCACAGGAGCTGCTGACCATCTTCTACACTGCCATCATACAGTCTGTCCTCTGTTCCTCCATCACTGTCTGGTTTGGATCAGCCACTAAGAGGGACAGGGCCAGACTGCAACGGACAATCAGGTCTGCAGAGAGGACCATCGGTGCTGACCTTCCCTCCATCCAGGACTTGTACCGGTCCAGGGTCAGGAAACGGGCAGCTAACATCTCTGCAGACCCTCACATCCCGGACACGGACTGTTCAAGCTCCTCCCCTCTGGTAGGCGTTACAGAGCACTGTTCGCCAAAACCAGCCGACACAGAGACAGTTTCTTTCCTCAGGCTGTCGCTCTGATGAACTCTTAACAGTCACAGAGTGTCAGAAGAACCACAAAAAATTGCACAAAAAATATTGCACAAAAAATTGCACAATAACATGTTGGCCTCTTAGCTTGTATATATTGCTGTATATTGTTGTATATATATTGTTGTATATATTGTGTTAGTAATTTGTTAGTAATTTGTTATATTTTTTATTTTTATTTTTTATTCTAATTGTACAGAGAGCTTAGTAACCGGAGTCAAATTCCTTGTTTGTGTGCACAAACTTGGCCAATAAAACTGATTCTGATTCTGATCTTGTGCATTCACTGCTCTGCATGCACCAAAACACACTTATATCCATATATATTCACCTGAGCACATTTGAGCACATTTCATGGATGCAGAGTTGCAGCTGAAAGCAGGTTTTTTTTTTCGTGAGTTCAGTGCACAGTTATGACTTAAATGCGTGTCCTGTTCACACAAATGAATGTTGCGACAATGATGATGATGATGTGTTTTGACACAGCTCCGCTCTGTGAAAACTGACACGTCTGTTCCATGATCATCTCATTCACACAAGCTGCAAGAACTTGGTTTGGAGATGAACATCTGCATGATAATTCAAAACTGGATCACTGCAGTTCCTTATTATTAGGTCAGCTTAAAATTTCTAAGAAAATTCAGAGCCTAACTATTGTAGTCTGATCAGAAATTAGTGGGGGACGTCTTTCCAATTTTAGCTTCTATTCACTGGCCCTCCTTTCAAGTCTAGAGTAGGATAAATTTTTTTTTAGAGTAAATAGTTCCATATTATCATAACAGAGTCGTTTGCTCTCGGATTGCATGCTGACTTGTGGTTATCTGGAGGTAACCGGATTCTTGGAGTCAGTTGCTTAAAATTCTGTATTTAATAACACTGCAACTTCAGACATGCAAGAGGGGAAAGACATCATGAGCTGAAGTAAGAAAAGTCTGCAGCAAATGTTATTTCTATGTGTGTTTTTAAGCCTGTTTTCACTCGTGCACATGCCCAATGAGCACCGATTACTGTGTGATTTGTGGATGGAGATCTTTCCTGGCATGGAGCTGGTATGCAAGTATGGATGTGGATCAGTTTTGCTCTGAAAAGACAAATACAGACAAGGGTGGATGTAGCCTTAGTTAAACTGCAATGGGGTGAGGCTGCTTGGGTACCTCCTATGATACACTCCCCAGTTTCCTCACACTGCATTCTTCACTCTCCGTGTGTGTATAACCCATTAATACTGTTATTAACATTACACTCTTCTCCCATAACACGAATCTCTTACCAAATATTTTTACATTTCTGGGCATTTCTGTTCTACATTCTCACCCTCCAACTGGTCTGATGGGTCCCCAAACAAGTCTGGTTGTGCAAGTGTTGATGAGTATCAGCTTTTTTGAAATGACATTTTGCAACAAGTACAGACTTGGGTGGATGTAGCCCTTGTTATGGTGTTATAGACCAAGACTGCTCAGAGACATTTGCAAAGGACTCTACACCGAGAGGAGCCATGTGAGCTGCTTCAAGGATCTGGTTAGAATATTGGAAAGAATACATCTTTTGGTTTTCTTGGGAATGCCTTGGTATTCCTCCAGAAGAGCTACAGGAGATGGTTGAGAAAGAGAGAGGTCTGAGACTATGTTTCAGGCCCTGGCCCTGTGATCTGAACTCAGCTTAGTAGAAGATAATGGATGGATGGACAGTGATGAATTGGAATGAGGTTATTTACCTCCACCGAGGAGGTTATGTTTTTGCCGGCGTTTATCTGTTTGTGTCTGTTTGAATTATCTTGAACACAAACAAACAAAAAGTTATGGATGGATTTTAAAGAAATTTTCAGGAGTTGTCAGAAATGTGAAAAGGAAGAACTGAATTTATTTTGTGTGAGATCCGGAAGAAATCCTGGATTCTGGATCACTTTCAAATTTTTGATAACATTGCGGTCAATGGGGCCGAAAATTTTGTTTCTCAATATCTCCATTAATTATTGCCCAAAAACTCATGAAATTTGACTCAGGGATTGACAATGGGAACCTCTATCAAATTTCAAAGGCTGATTCGGATCTGATCCAGAACGCGGATTTTATCGCAATCTGTAAATCGCTATATGGGGGAATTGTTGCGCTTGGCGGAGGTCTGCGCTCTCTGAGTGCTTTTCTAGTTACAACTAATTTGACTGAATTTTATCATAACTGGTTTTTATAGTACTGTATTTTTTGAACTGTACGCGACTGCATTTTAATTTATAAAAAAGCAACGATATGTCACTTAGTTTTTTTTCTTTGATTATTTGTCAGGCTCCAGTATGATTACTGGCTTTTTAAAAAAAATTGTTCTGGCTGTTTGAATGGGTTTGAGATTTGGTTAAGGTTAGAAAAAGATCCTGCTCAAACGTAAAACAGCCTTTCAAAGCGTCTCTGCATAACAAAATGGCAGTGACAGGGCCCTTTTAGCTGAGAAACACTGACAGGATGTGTAGCTGGAATTGTAATGCTTTACTCTGGGGACGAGGCTGCACAAAGACATGCACATACACACAAGTCTGAAGTAAATAACAGGGGGCAGCAACAGTAATAATCTCAATGTCACGATGAGTGAAAGGCCTGGGCATAATGCCAATGACCCAAAGGAAAAGCAACAGCAAAACAAGACAAAGACTGACAGAAGCACACACATAAATACACAAAGCAATATGTAACACGCTACATCCATGAGCACTCAAAAACATGCATGAAAACACAAACACACAAGGATAATCTCAGAAACAAAAGGAAAAAGAAAAAAATATGTATTTTTCCACACAAAAAGGTCAATGGTGTAATTCTTCACTGAAAGAGACACTGTAACTGTTTTATTGGCTGTAGACAGAGGCAAGCTGACCATGAGTAATTTGTTGTGACCTTTACAGTGTCAGCTAACCCAATGAAGAGCCTGTAGGCTCGTGCTTGCTCTCAGTGATGTTTTTAGTCTGGATTCCAGTGGGAACACATGATCGTAACACGCTGGTTCAGTTTCTGTTGCAGATCAGGTAGAGAAGCAGGACAAAGGTTCAGTCAAGTTTAGACATTTCATTTCCAGAACTGACAATTGGCGTGTTTATATGGACAATAATATACCAATATTAACCTGATGATGTGAATCTGAAGCTGCCATGTAAACAGCAGCTTTATTCTGAATACCATAATCGAAGTAAGCAATAACCGCACTGAGAGGTTAAGTGAGGTTAAGTTATTCATGCACATTCTAGACAAGTAAACCCTTTATCACAATTTAACATCCGCTTGGAGCCGTCTTTGAGAATCAGAATCAGAATCAGAATCAGATTTATTATTGTCACTGAGCCAGCGTCCCAACACAGTGAAATTTGTTTTCCCAGTACACCGTCCAAGAGAAACATACAGAAACAACAACAACAACATATGGACAGGAGTCAACGGTGCTTGGGTCAGCGCTATAAGAGCGCTTCTACCGTGTCAGAGAGTAGTACATTTAAGCACATGCCCAAGTACACCACCCTCCGGCCAGGGCACTTTTAGCAGAAGAAAATATGATCACATAGGGGATGGGGGGGGAGAGGATAAAAAAGAGGTGTCTCACACCACATGTCCTTGATCAGAGGCACATGTTGTGGGATTCACAACAAAAAACCTCAGCACAAGCATAACAAACTTATTACGAAGACATCATATGGGTCAGGAAAGAGGAGGGGGGAGGGGGAGTGTCCAGCTAAACAGTCTGTGCGCTCGAGTGCCCAGTCCGTCAAGCGTGGGGGGGTAAAAACATCCAGGAGCCAGCAGAGGCAGTTGGGCAGGGGGAGGGAAGTGTGTGTGTGTACAGTGTATGTGTGTGCGTAAGCCAGTGACTCCTGGTCTGGAGCCGCAGGTGTTGTTTGGAAAGGGGAGGGGTCGGGAAGGAGCGTCAAAAAGTCATAATATTCAGGAGAGATTAGGTCGAAGGCCGGCCTTGAGGCGAGCTTCGTTTCAGGGGAGCCGGATTCAGATAAGAGAAGAATGTTTTCGGTCAGGCTGACATGAATTCTGTCTGCCTTCAAGTTTTTGCTGGTCCATCTCGGCGGGAATAACTCCAATTGTCCGAATTACAGGTCAATTCTCCCTGAGCGGCGCTTGAACTTCTCCAGGATCGAATCCATTTCGCCAGAGTTCAAAACCGTCACTAGAATCACGTCCAGTTTCCGGTTCAGCTCACCAAGAGCAGCAGTCTGAGTGATCACAGCGCGACTCATTCCAACACACACAGCAGGCAGGTTGGCGGTGTCCAGGATAGCAGCTGCCGTGTAAATTTTCCGATACAGCAGGTATCCGCCAACTCCAAACAGCAGAAATCCTGTGATCATAAATCCCAATAGGTACACTTTGGTGTCCACAATGAACAAGGGGGGCAGACATCCCAGATTCCATCCAAAATCTTTGATGTATCCAGCCAGTATTCCGTCGGGACCGGAGGACTCTCCTGTGTCCTGTTTTCTCTTCGAGAAAAATTGATTAATTGCATTGAGAAACCAGCTGATCAGATCCATAATTAGAGATTTGAATATTATGCCGAGTGAGGCTCCAAAAAAAGCTCAGACAAGACAAAAGAGAAGCAGCAGGGACAGATAGATGGGAGCTCACAGAAATGCGACTGCCTCCACCGAGAGCAGGAAGAGAAGGCCTTTTGTGATACCAAATGACCAACACCAATGAAAGTACAGTAATCCCCCACACTTCACGGTTTCAGTACATCGCGGAAGTTTCAAAAATATTAATGGAAAAAAAGTATTCGAAAAAAAAATTCAAACGAAGCGCGCGAGGCTGAAGCGAAACCCATCACATCAAGAACGAGTCTCGGGAAGCAACAAGAGCCGATAGGGGAGGGCCCATGAACGAATATTGAGACCTGTGATTGGCTGCTATGATGGGCATTACTGTGCCGTTGGTTGTCTGTACGCTGATTGGCTGACACGCGTCCCCGCATTTCCCATCTCTTGCTCTCGTCAGCTACACACAGAGGAGAGATCGTCAAAGAGAGTGTACCTTCTGTAGATTTTGCGTTCGCGCGTACATGTACACTGTATGTACATATACATGTACATCCACATCGCAGTTTTCACCATTCGCGTGGGGGTCACAGCCCCCATTAACCATGAAGTGTGGGAGATTACTGTATGTTCACCTATGCTGCAGAAAAATGTATTTCCCAGCTTCCATTAGCACAAATAGCACTAAAATAAGAAGGTGTATTTGACAGATTTGCAAAATCAGGAAGTAAACACTCAAAATGGTATATTGTATCATGAAGCTGGTGAGCTTGTGTTTGCATTAAAGCAGCACAAAATACTTTATTTCATGCTCAAATATCAGTTACAGTTGAAGGAATATTTGCCAACTACTACATAGCATTGTCTAGTCGTTCTGGTCTTCTCTCCCAGCTGTCAGTCAAAACAACCAAATTAACCCAAGACTCCCCTTCTGGCTGTCTTTTGTAACTACTGCACATGACTGATGCTGCTATGTTACACATCAACAGCTACAGTGGACATCAAGGCAGAAGAATGAATCAGGTGTGCTGGAGCAAGGAAAGATCTACACTTGACAAAGGTAAGTGATGACCAGGATAGAGAAAAAGACATCATGGCCAACACATGCAGTGTCATTTTAATTGTTCCACTCTTTGAGTGATTGTCGAGATGCGCTTCTCACTGTAAAAAAAAACTCGGCCAAAGTAAACTGATACTGATTTCAGGAAAGAGACGAGCAAACGGAGGTGCACCAACATTTTCCATTACCTCCATACTGGTATTAGTGTGCATCTTTATATTTTAACAAGCAAAAAGGTGAACACGATAATCGTTATCAAAGTTTTAATGATGTGAAGGAAGCAGAACTGTGCATCATTGTGTCTCCTGTTCATTTTGGTTGAGTCTAGACCTTTAAACTGAGTCAGGTCTCCTGATACAGCTCATTAAAATAACTCTAATACAAAGCAGTGTTTTGTCTTTTGGTTTGTTTTTTCACAGTTCTATATCTGTCTTTAATCAAAATTGAAGACTTTCATTTCGTCTCCCTTGTTTTCATGCTGAAGTATTACTGCTCTGTCTCAAAGCGCTCCTCATAATGTTCCTATGTGTGTAGATATGCTCAGCTCCATGTTAAAACCGTGTGCTTCTGCAGATACAATGCAGATATGAACCCTTCTCCATCACTTCTTCTCGTAGGCACCTTCCCCTCTTTGATTTTTTGCTTTTAATATCAATGACACAACTATAGGCTTTCTTTAGCTTTACCTCAGATAATACCACAGGATAAACATTTCTAATGTCATAAACAGTTATATGCAAAAACTTACTACCTCCTTTTTTTAATCCTAATTGTGGTAAGCCTTTTAATACATTTTTTAAAATTTGTGTTCTCACAAAGTCAGAACTCGGTATGTAGTTACATACTGATGCAGCTGCCTGGACATCCAGGGCTGTGTTAACACCAAACCACTTTGGGTTCCTGTCCTGGTCGTGTTTTGGAACAAGTGCATTTTGCTGCATTATTTTTATTTTATGGGACAATGTCACGTGTCAGGAATGGCAATAAGATGTGTTTTTGTTTAATGAACCCTTTTTGTTATGTACTCCTACTCTTGGGTCCTCCTGCAGTCAACTGCAAACCATGACAGGTGTCTTTCTTCTTTATCTGAGTTCCAGTTTCTCACTGTAGCTGGCACTTCTGTACATCTTTTGTCAGAGACAATGGAAACTGTGCAGCGTGAACTTGACCGAAGGCTCCTGAGTTCCTTGTTGTCCCTTTTGCATGCTTGAGGTTTTATTTTAACGTATTCCTCTATATCAGGAAAACTCTTTGCTGCAGACAACTACATCATCTCTACTATCTGGCAAACTGCTATCAGGAATCCACCACAGCTTCATGACAGCATTAGTGTCTCTAAATCAGCCTGGTTTGCTGCTTGGGCGTCAGTCAGGAGATCAAGTCCATGTAAACAACCCATTGACACGTATAACACAATCTGAAGCTTGGGGATGTGACATATCCATTGATTAAGATCAATGTATGATGTTTCAAATTTATTCTCATGTTTAAAGCACATGATTTTTAAGTATCTGTGCATTGTGGGAATAACAGTCCACCTTAGGTATTAATGCTGTGAAGTTCAAGAATGATGAGTGGTATTTACGTCCACTTCTCGTTTAGACAAGCGCTAAACGTGGTTGAAGGCAGGAGTCGACTTTATTCGTACCTACAAAATGTTCAAAACTGCTAACACTTTCATGAATCATGAAACTTGTAAATGTCTCTGCTCTATTCATTCTCAAACCTGTACAAGACAGCAGGAAGAAAATTACCCTGCTTGAAACCCATAGGAGAAAAAAAAACACCTCTTGTGATGAGATTTTGAATCTGACGATGCTCCACTTCATTCGCTAAGTCTTTAAACATTTAAAACATTTATGTGAGAATTTTTCTTGCAGCCAATTGTAACAGGCAGTAATTATTTTTGTGGCCTTCTT
Source organism: Hirundichthys speculiger (assembly GCA_018398805.1). Lineage (NCBI taxonomy): Eukaryota > Metazoa > Chordata > Actinopteri > Beloniformes > Exocoetidae > Hirundichthys > Hirundichthys speculiger. The sequence goes on along the minus strand of JAGFBZ010002454.1, from coordinate 71,467 downwards.
TAAGCCTAATTAATTGACAGGCATGAAAATCCCTCACCTTTCAGTGAAATTCGCCGTTTTGAAGTCAAAAAGGCTGACCTATGTGAATCGTGTAGATCCTAGGAGTTTTCTTTTTTCGGGGGGGGGGGGGTGTCGGTCGGAGTCGGGAGATTATTATTATTATTATTATCATATAATTGCCCTAATAAGCAAACTGAGCACTTCAGAAATCGTCCCTTTAACCCTGTAAGACCCACTGTTGCAGAATTACAACAATTTTTGTTATCCCCCAAAAAACCTTTTTTTCATTTTTATTTTTTGGTTCAACCCCATTAACATACTCATTTGGTCCCATTGTTCAGCCTCAGAATGCTATTGGGTCATACATTTGTATATAAGGCTTGTCCTCAGGTCCAGAAGTCACACACCCTCCAGATTTTTGAGAGAGCATCATCCCCTCGATTTACTGGATTGGATTTATCTGACTGAAGTAAGTAAAGTGCTTTAAATATTTTTTTATGTGTTTATTACAGTGTCTAGAATATGTCAATATGTAGTCATTGTGGAAAATGTGCCTTACATTTTATTTAGAGCTTGTTTTGTAATTGTTGCAATATTACAACGTTGGGTGAATGTGGTAGTCAAAACAACCCTGTTTTGAGAGGGATGTCTTGAGAGGAACTTCAATTTAAATTTTCACAATATAACTTTAAACTACACATGATTTACAGCCTAGCCTTATATTTGATTACATATTATTATATTAGAAACTAGTGTGCAAAGATATATTGCCATATCTAATCATTTTCATTTACTTTATAATGATTTCTAACCACCTCGAACACTCAGTATTTCTCCTTATCACAGAAAGCAGGACTTTCTAACAAAGAATTTCTGTTTGTGCATGTCTGCCCTTTTCTTGGCTTTTGATAAGAAATGTTCCTATCAATTCTTAGTTAAATCAGTTGTGGAGGATGCTTGGGGGAGGGCCTTTTTTCCATTGTTCTGGAGCAGGGTGTTGATGTTCAGGAATGTCAGGTGTTGTCGTAAGTTGGAGGCTACCTGCATATCTATTAGTATGATAATCAGAGTTTACAACTGGTCAGCTATACACTATTGTGTGGCCAGTTAAATGTGTGAATAGATTACTTCAGTGCAATGTGTAATTACAGCGAAATACAAGTTCGCCCTGAAAACCCGGCGCTGGTACATGTACAGTCATGGAAAAATTATTAGACCACCCTTTTTCTTCAGTTTCTTGTTCATTTTGAATGCCTGGTACAACTAAAGGTACGTTTGTTTGGACAAACATAACGATAACCACAAAGATTGCTCATAAGAGTTTTATTTAAGAGCTGATATCTACCATTTTCCATGGTTTTCTTGATTATAACCTAAATCACTTAAGTTTTTACATCAATAGCTATGGCGCTGTACTGCCAAAAACACTGCTTTTATGCATTCAGTGTTTTCTTTTCTGTCTGTTTTAGTCACATGATGACGTTTAGTGGTACCAGGTATTAAAATGAACAAGAAAGTGAAGAAAAAATGGTGGTCTAATAATTTTTTCCATGACTGTACATCTTCTGGCACACCATCACCCTTGCTGTGGTCAACGCCTGGCTCCTCTACAAGCGACATTGCCAAGCTCTCAAGATGCCAAAGAAGGAGATCCTGAACATGGGAAAGTTCCAGGCCCAACTAGCATCCTCTCTCATTCTGGTAAGAATCTATTTCTGCTATTTGCCATGTTTGTGATATCTTTGACTTGTATCATCATGCATTTTTGGAATATACTGATTATTAATATTAATATTGATTCTTCTCTTTCCAGGTGGCCACAACACTTTGGACATTTTTCAATAAAAGTGAATAGAGGACACTGCAGACATTGCAGTAAAGGGTATACCAATACCCAATGCAGCAAATGTGATGTCCGGCTCTGTTTTTCAGAGGACAAGAACTGTTTCTGGGACTATCATTGTAAATAAATGTCAAAGTTCTTGCTATTGCAATAAATGACTGTTCATAACAACATGACTGAGATTATTTTTCATGTTATACTGTTCTGTGACAAAAGTAAAACCCTGCAAATGAATCCTTAATGTTGTTCAGACAATGAGTACAGATACAGGAGATTCTGCTCCCCATTGAGCCCAATGTTGCAATATTACAACATTTCCGTAAAAACTTACAAAAACATATTTTTTTGAAAAACACCTCATTTTCAGCCTCAAAGGCCTCCTACAACAACATCTTAATGGTTGAAATTTTTTTTTTTTGTGTTTTTCTATATTTGGGTTTTACAGGGTTAAATGACACTTGGACGATCAGTAAATCCTGTCCAGAACCAATCAGGTCAGATTGTACTATTATTCCAGTCATACCAACATTCTTCATTCATGTGGACTCGGAGGTTACATTGCTAAGCGAGACGAGAAGCAGGACCTAGTGCTATCCACGCCGGGGACAAGGCAGACGAGCACACATTCACATTTCCAACCTACATTTACCAGTGGATTGAATTTGGTGAGATATGGTTTCAATCGTTTTCATATTTTGCGGTAAAACCAAGTTACTGCTGTTCGCTACAGCTACGTTGAACACTGTCAGAGCTAGCCAAAGCTCCGGTGAAACACCGCTCCCGTTTCCTAGAAGTTCGCGTCAAGCTTGTGCAGTTAACGGTAACATAAACAAAGAAACACTGGCTTCTTTCTAATATCTCTGTAATTGGTAAATCCATGTCAGGGACGTGTGAGGATGATATTCACGCGAGGACTGAGAAGGCTGAAGGTGAAGTTGTAAACTCTAGTCACTTGATACTCTAACCCAGCCATTCCCAAACTTCAGAATACCATGGCCCAATTTGAAATGTGAAAAATCTCCGTGGCCCACCCGAACCTTTAATCACAACTGTGGTCAACATACAGGACTAGAAGCAGCATTGCCAGGTGGGAAATGTAGGATTATCGTACCAGAGACTCAAAATTATTGTATTTTGAGGGAAATTATCGTACATCTGCCATAACCAAAATAACAATGGGCTATTTTTTCAGCTCATTCAGCCTATCATGCTCGTTGTTCCTGAGACAAACATTTGTATCTTACGCTCAGCAAAGCACGATTGGCTGGAAACATGTCACATGGGAACAAATGCCTTCGGGGTTCCACAAAAAAATAACAACTCCAGCCGACAGTTGCAGCAGGCAATAATGTGAAATAGTCAAATTATCGTACATTTGGCCTTTTTTTGGATTATTGATCGTACATCGTACAAAGGGTCAAATTATCGTACAAATACGATAATTATTGTACACCTGGCAACGCTGACTAGAAGCAATGTTCTGATATTAATGTAAGTAGTCAACAACTAACATGACACTTGTCATATTAAATTAAGATGACAGTAGACTAACGCTCAACTGGTTTGTTTTTATTACATCTTAATTTTTTTTTTTTAATCATTTCATGAATATTTTACAGTAATTAAAACATATTTAAAAAAGATAGAGGATTTAAAACATATTTGTTTAACTTTAAAGTCCTCCACGATGGCCCACCAACCCTTTTTCCACCCCCCCACACACTTCACCTGTTTAACCCCGTATCCATTTTCATGTCTGAATAGATCCACTTTGAAAAGTAACACAGACATTCAAAATTTGAAAAAAAAAAAGAAAATGCAGATGATTGGATCCTCATGTTTATCATCCTTTAGAAAGAGAATTTCTATGAAGGCCCAGGGTCTTTAAAGGGCCAGCATATTTATATTCACCCCATCTATCTTTACCTCCGCCAAGGAGGTAATGTTTTTCCCGGCATTTATCTGGGTCTGTGTACAAGATAACTCAAAAAGTTATGGATGGATTTTGATGAAATTTTCAGGAGTTGTCAGAAATGTGAAAAGGAAGAACTGATTTCATTTTGGGTGTGATCCGGATGAAATCCTGGATTCTGGATCACTTTCAAATTTTCAACAACATTATGGTCAATGGGGCCGAAAAATGGTTTTCTCAATATCTCTGTTAATTATTGCCCAAAACTAATGAAATTTGACTCAGGGACTGACAATGAGAACCTCTATCAAATTTCAAAGGCTGATCCAGCTCTGATCTAGAACGCGGATTTTATCGCAATCTATAAATCGCTATATGGGAGAACTGTTGTGCTTGGCGGAGGTCTGTGCTCTCCGAGTGCTTTTCTAGTTTTGTAAATGAGATCAGCTCCTTTTGTAATCCTCTGTCTCTCCTGAAGGAGAAGGTCTTTCAATAAGCCACACATTTGAAAACTCAACCCACCGAGTCTTCCTCCTCCTCACACCTCCAACGAGTTCTTAACAGCAGCAGGCAAATTCTTTCTTAAATTGGAGATCTCTTACTTAGAAATGAAAAGCTCTGTAAAAAACATCACACTTAAAAGTCTCTCTGCGGAGTGAAGAACACACACGTGCCAGACACAACGGCTGACACGGCAGCTGTTTGATTGAAGGTAAAGATAACCATGTTTCTATGTCAACATTTGCTAAAGAAGAAGGTGAATATAGTTTATACTCTTAAACTCATTCTTTAAGTAACTGGTGATGATAACAAGAACTGGACAAATGCTCTGTGATGTCACCTGGCAGTTAAAATACTAACAGAAAACTTAACTGCACTCTTCATCTGATTATATCCAAGTATGACTGTAACTAGACTGAAGTTCTCGTCATGAGACGAACACACCCAGATAATGTGGTCCAGCTAATCCCTGCAGGTCAACGTTCAGCTGGACTGAAGCTGGCCTGAATGCTGCAGAATAAGCTAATACAAGCAAGGAGAAAGACCTCGAAGTGTACATGATGTCCAAAATGAACAGAGTTGTTTGTTCCAATCACCTCCCAGCAGCTCAACCAAAGACGTATCTGTTGTACTGGAGTGTGACATCATCAGCCAGTGATAATAAGACCAGTGTTTACAAGCCCAAAGACAGCACCATCAACATCTACAGTGGTGGATTGTCAATCAATCAATCTTTATTTACATAGCGCTTTTCATGCAAGAACATGCAACACAAAGTGCTTTACAAAATTAAAAACAAATTATCACAATAAAACCCCTTCCCTCCCACCCTCCATACTAGACACATACACACGCACACACACAATCACACCCAATAGGGCGACATGGCATAGCACTGAGGATCAAGGAAACACCACCTTTGGGGCCATCCACACTGGGAGGAGCCGCAGGCCCCAACAGGGTGAGCAGCACCTGGGCCCCCCGACTCTAACTGACAGGCGGACCCCCAAATCAAAAGGAGGAACCCCCAGCCAGCCAGGCCAGAGGGACCCAAGGACAGCACCCCCAGTCACCTGACACAGCTCCCAGTGTGGAGGACCCCCCTGAGGAATGTACTTTGTGATGTACTTTGGTTGATAAAATCATTCCAACTGTGTGTATGTAAACTCTGCATACTTACCACATCAACATAAAGTTGCTTTTCTAACAGTGTTGTAATTTGCAGGTGATGTTTTGTATTTGTTTCTGGAGTCTTAAAAGAAGGGAAAGCGTTTGTGAGCGAATTCAAACCCAGAGCGCTTCTTGTCACATTCAGCGAATATGTCCTTACCATCTTGTGAGTACAGTTACTGGTATGAAAAGAAAAAAAAAAAAGTCGTCATAAACACTTGAGCGCATGAAGAAATTTAGGTTGTGGTATTTTATGCAACTATGGTTATTTGCTATTAAAGTTGGAAAGGTGACAGTATGAGAGTTTAATTGTCAGGTGGAAATGTATGGCGCGTGTGCATGTGAGTACGTAATAGACATCCAACAGGTGGGTAATTGTGCTGCAGAGACAGAGTGTCCAATTAGTTCTCTGTCAAAGAGAAAAGTAGTCCCCTGCATGCTGGTTGCTGATATAGTGTGTGCTCGTGTGTGTGTCTGCAAGGGAGAAGCAAAAAGAAAATGTGTGTATGAGAGAAAAAGAGAGGTGTAATCAAAGTGGAGGAACAGGACATGAAAAAAAAATTTAACCTCTTTAATGACAGTGGATCACATTGCTGGAGCTCCTAATGGGCTCGCCACATGTGCTCACCAGCACACTCACACATGCACATTGTTGTCCTGAAATGAACATTAGCACCAGCAATTATATAGCAATACGAGCTTCTTTTTTGCCAGATGGAAACCGGCTCTGTATTCCATACATATGAAGCGAAGAAAGACTTGCACATTTCCACACCAGCATCTAATAGGTTACTCCCAGGTGGAACTAGATCCTATCAAGCATAAAGCACCTCTCTCTCTATTCTGGAAACACACAAACACACACTGGGCCCATTTCTGTGCTCTCTAATGGACCTGGACCCAAGAGAATGACAACCAGGCTGCTACAAATCAGTGGCCATTATCTGTTGTATTACTTTTTTACATACACATACATATATATATATATATATATATATATATATATATATATATATATATATATATATATATATATATATA
>JAGFBZ010002454.1:0-62500 GCA_018398805.1 Hirundichthys speculiger | reverse complement strand
AGCCAGAGACCTCAGAACTGGACTAATATGGTCGTATTTCCTGGTTCTAGTCAGGACTCGTATTAATAAGAGTAATACAACTTGAAAAAGATCCGTATAAGGTAGATATACATATATATATAAGGTAGATAAGGTAGATATACATATATACATATACAGACACACATATACATATATATATATACATATATATATATATATACATATATACACACGATTGTAAAATATGATTTTTATTTTCTTCCATTTTCATTCAGAAGGACAAAAGACATTCCTTCCTCTTCAGGGAATTTTTGTTGACCTATGTTAAGTTGTCTTGTGTGTTGGTAACTAAACAGTTTCCTTGCAGCCTGCCACTGACATTAGACTCATCTAAAATCTCTATACAGTAATCCCTCACACTTCGCGGTCTCAGCAATCGCGGTATCATTACATTGCGGACATTTAAAAAATATTCATAGAAAAAAAATATCCCCCCCCCAAAAAAACTGAAAAAAATTCAAACGAAGCGCACGAGGCTGAAGTGAAACACAACATCAAGAACGAGTCTCGGGAAGCAACAAGAGCCGACACAAGAGGCCCCATGAACAAATATAGAGACCTGTGATTGGCTGCTATGATGGCCATCACTGTGCCGTCGGTTGTCTGTACGCTGATTGGCTGACACGCGTCCCTGCATCTCCCATCTCTTGCTCTCATCAGCTACGCACAGAGGAGAGATCGTCAACGTGAGTGTACCTTCCGTAGATTTTGTGTACGCGTGTACATGTACACTGTATGTACATATACATGTACATCCATATTGCGGTTTTTACCATTCGCGGGGGGTCACAGCCCCCATTAACCATGAAGTGTGGGGGATTACTGTATACCATCACATAAACAAAGACGTGATCACATCGCTCCCCACTGGAGAAAGAAATGTGTTTTTCTACTGGGAAACCATTTAAGTTTCACAGCTGAGCATATTGGAAATTAACTTCCAGTCATAAGTTGTGACTTATCTGTGGTGGGACACTGGGGACAGTCAGGAGGAAAGGCCAGAATGTGAAAAAAGCTCCACTTATCTTTCTGCTCCCATTGTTTTCAGCTTCAAAAGGCACTGTGCAGAATTTTAAATTGACCGTTTTTTTCCCCCCGAGACCTTGTAAACTTCTGAGCCTGAGTGAATTCAATACCGATTTATTGCAAAAATAATTAAATAAAGCAACATAAATCTAAAGTTTAATCAAGGGAGCTTTTGTATCACCCCAACAAACCTGAGATCTTGAAATTTAATATGGGTAACCAACAGAAAGCAAACAAATATAAAGTCTTAAGAGATACAAGTTCCAAATGTTTTTTGTTTCTCTCAATGAGGCTATGTGAAAATAAACTGCTATTTTTAAGCCACTGACAAGACTCAGAAGTATAATTCCACTTCAGTGATAGTGTGGATAAAGTCCCGACAGCCAATCCAAGGTCATTTTAACTTTGTATGAGTATGAAAAATGTATGAGAAGGCATCTACGGGCAGATACTGGCATTTCTGTCTGGTCCACATGAAGCAGTGCAACATCTGCGGGAAGCGTGTTACTGCCAAAGGAGGGTGCACGACTAATATGGCAAAACACCTTTCGCAAAACACATGGCATCAGAAAAATAAACGAGTGTACCGTATTTAATTGACCTTTCGGTAAGCACCGCTCCCTTCCTAGTTACTGTTGCTAGGTCGGAAAAACTTTCTGCTCCTCCATTAAGGACTGTGTTAATTCACAATTTTTCCGATGTGTATCATCAGTGTTAACATTATACTATAATAACGGCATGGTGAAATATTGCTGCTGGGGACCTGCAACAGTGACTCGAGGTGTCCAGAACGTTTGGAGCAGGCATTTTTATTCTCTTTCCCAAGCCGAACAAACAACGTGACACCCCATTCACATAGGCTGTGAGGGGTAAAATAACAGTGGAGCAAACACACAAGCGCCACAGAAAAGCGCTTAACACCCTATGTGGTGAAAAGGCTCCTTCCCTTCTCAGTTTTTTTTAATGAAAAAATTCAACTGTTAAATAAATCGCGATCTGTTGACCTACTCAAAGAATCAGAATCGAGAATCGTTTTCCGAAACAGACCGAAACAGAGAATTGGAATTAGAATTGTTGAAATCCAAACGATGCCCAACCCTAGTCACAAACTACACACCAACCAACATTAATAGATGCAAAAGTAGTTGCGTTTAACACCTCTGTGAGTCCATCATGTCCAAGTATGTCACAGTAGGGAAAAGTCAGCTAATGTCCCTTTTACTGCCATGGTATCCATGGTTCCACATCATTTCATCCATTTCTGTGAACCCAGGTTGATCCTTGTACAGACTGCTCCACCATTCCTTCAACCCCTGGACAGACATTGTGGCTTATTTTTCCAACATATGTGTTTAAGAAACACTCATCTGACAGTATAGGGAAAAGAAAACCCACATCGTTGCTCAGATGGAGGGACTTGTCATGTCTCAGATGTGTTATGCTGCCTTCTGATTTATGACTCGAACACGCATTTCTGCCGTTTATCTAATGACTCTCCCAAGAAAAGTCAAGAAATGCCAAAGCGCTAAACTTCCAGAACTGGGTGGCGGAGGATATTACAAAACAATGCGCAAAGCTCAGAGCAACTGACAAAAAGCCACCAAACTCATGAATAAACTGAACTGTTGGGTCACGGAGCAGCATCTTTTCGATACAATTTCCCAACCATATTAAAAGTTTTCTCATGCGGAGCTGTTTAACATGTGCAACAACGACAATTACATCTATTATATTATACACCTTGTTTTTTTTCCTTTAGTCTCACTTGAAGAAAACCTTTGATACAATTTTAATCAGATAAAATCTTGATGTAAGAGCTTTATCTCCATCTTCCCTTCCAAGCTCTTTTTGTGCCCGTCTGCCTCTTTAATCACTGTCCATTACTTTCTCTTTGTCTCAAATCCCTCTTGGAATTTACCTTCGCCTACTCTGTTCTCCTCCTCTGGCTGTCTCTCCTTGTCATTTCCACTTGTCAGGCTAAAGGGAAGAGACAAATGGATGGACAGATGAATACTTATATCTACAAGGGGGAAAGAAAAATGGAGTGATAAAATAGGAGTGGCGATGCGTGACGGCGGTCATCTGAGCCCAGTTCAGGGCTAGAGAGAGTTGAGAAGTCATAAAAATGAATAAAAATGCACATGAATTAAAGTATACCGTAGTAACAGCAATTCATGAGACATGAATGTTGGCTCATTTTTCATCTCATATTGCTGTGTTTTTGTTTCCACTTGATCAAAAACAACAGTGATCTATACGTTTGTCATGAAAAGCTTTTATTTGAATGCCCAAAAAGCCTAAAATCCCACGAGCTAACTGTTGAAAAAAGGGCCTTTAATTTCTTGCTTTCTGTGACCCTTGGAAAAAAAAAAAAAGAAAAAAAAAATCAAGCTGGACAAGATTGATTGTTCAAGGTCCATTCAGGTGCAAAAAATAAATCCTGTTTCCTGGAAACGGGAGGACGTATCAGAGGACGGGCACATCGAGCTGAGATCTGTGATTAGACAGACTGGCCTTTACACCCCCGAAGACAGAGGAACGCTTCTACCCCTGTAGATGAAAGAAAACAGGACTGGACCACTGTGAGAGGAAAAGGTTAGCAGCAAACCTCCAAAACAGCTGTGTGTTAAGCTGCTGAACAGATTTACTCCACTGATAGAGAACCCTGGATCTCTTTCGGACAACCATCCATCTCAGAGCAGCAGGGTCAGGACCGAACACCCGTCAAAAAGTAAACGGCCAGAGGGAGAGCTAAAGGCTGGGCCTGAAACTGTTATAGTGGGGGATTCTGTTGTAAAGGACTTACATAGATGGTGCAGTAAGAACACCAAAGTCCTCTGCTGCCCCAAGGACATGGGTCAGTGACACGCAGTGGCTGAATATCCAACAGCGAAAAACATTGTTCTCCATACGGGGACAAATGACGTCTTCAGGACCTCAGACTGCTGTCTGAAGTCCTGAAACGAGACTTTACTGGATTATTAAACACAGTGAGCTCTCTGAATGCAGCTGTGTTCATCAGTGGACCTGTTCTACCCGTCAGAGGAGGCGAGGTCAACTTCAGCAGGCTGCTGGCCCTGAATAAGTGGCTTTCATCTGCATGTGCATTTTATTAACAATTTCAACAATTTTATGGGGAACGCAGGCATCTTTTTAAGGCAGACGGATTTAAGTTTAACAAGTCAGGGGCATTCACCTCCAACTTGTTTTACTTCCTACATCATCCCTTTTGTGCTGGGTGCCAAGGCTGAGATAAACGAGGACTTATCTCATAGAGGATACCAAACAAAGCCCAGTGAAGACCGTGAGGAGGAACTACATCTGCCCCCATCGAGTAAGAGCTACATAAAAGAGGTAAAATCAGAAGCAAGCTTTATCAGACTCCAGCACCCCCAACGACCAAGATCACCCTCCCTTTCTCCCTCCTCCCATCACCTGGAATTTAAGGAGCAGATGATGGAGTGGATCAACGCTGGGCTCAGATCTACCCCCCCCCCCCCCAAATCCCTTCGTATCCCCCCGACACCTCTCACCAGAGAACCCCAAGTGATGACCCCCAGCCTCGTCCCCACCACAGCATCTAGAGTTACAATATCTAGCCTCAACTCCAGAGTGATTTGCGTAGGGTTCAGGCTCCAAGGATCACAGCAGTCCAGACTTTCTCCAGAATAAGCCGGGACCCTCCTTATTAGGTGTTAAAACTACTATCCTTTTAGATGAGAGGAGGAGGAATGTAGCTCTGTCAAATCAGACAGTTGGACTCTATCCCTGTTTTAATAGGTAATAGAAAAAGGCTGGTAAATATGCAGAGAAACAAGATTCACCAACATATTCAAATATTGTGTTAATTCCTCATCAGCTTGCCCATAACAAGAACTGGACAGATAATGCTCCTAGCACACTGAAACTAGCGTTACTAAATGTTAGACTTTTGGCAGGAAAAACATTTCTAATTAATGATTTTATTACAAAGCACAAACTTAATTTCTTCTTTTTAACAGAAACGTGGTTAGACAGAGAAAATGATTCAGCTGTTCTTATTGAAACAACCCGTCTAAACCTCAACTATGTGAGTGAAACTAGACTACATAAGAAAGGTTTAGGAGTGGCTGTTTGGTTTAATGACTCCTTCCAATGTAAACAGATGTCTTATAAAAACTTTGCATCATTTGAATATGTTGCTCTCCAGATGAATTCCCCTGGTCGTGTGCCGTTCCTGAACATATATGGGCCACCTAAACACTCTACAAGCTTTTTTAAAGACTTTTCTGAACTTCTGTCAATAATCTGTGCTGATTTTGATTGTTTGCTGTTGTTGGAGATTTCAACACTCATACTGATAATGTCCAGGACAGAATGAGCTGAGTTATGTTGTGTTCTTGATAATTTTGGTCTTTCTTAGCATGTGAAAGAAAAAACGCATAACAAAAGGCACTGTTTGGATCTAGTCACCTCCAAAGGTCTGAATATTTCCAAGGTTGTGGTGATGGATGTTGCTGTGTCTGATCATTCTTGTGTTTTCTTTGAGAGTGCTGTTATTGTCAACAAGAATGTCCAAACAAAGGTTGTCAAAAAACGATACATGGGTAAAAAATGTCAGTAAATTCTTTGCACAAGCTTTCTCTCCCTCACCCCCTCTCTCCTGGCCCTCAGTTGATGAGCTTGTGGATCATTTCAATGGTAAAATTAAAAGCATTATTGATGTCATTGCTCCCATCAAGGCGAAAGTGATCACTGCCAAAAAGAGAGCTCCATGGAAAAATGCCACGCTGGTAAGAGCTGAAAAACAAGAATGTCAGAAAGCTGAACACAGGTGGCGGAAGAACAAAGTTGCAGGTTCACTATGAGATCTATAAAGAAAGGCTAAGAATTTATAATCTGGAGCTGAGAAATGCTAGACAATCATTCTTTTCTGACATCATTGCTAAGAACAGTAATAATGCTCGTTCCCTGTTCATTACTGTTGACAGGTTAACTAACCCTCCTGTGTCAGTAACCCCAGAACTCCTGCCCAACCAGGCCTGTCACGAATTTGCTTCCTTCTTTACTGACAAAATTCAGAAAATTCAGTCAGTGCATGCTTCCACGCCAGGGGCAGGACACACGTCACCACTGTGCCCACTTAAACACACTTTTCTCCAATCAGTCCAAAAAACCTGGATGAGATCATTTGCCATCTGAAAACCACCACTTGCTGTCTTGATACCCTGCCAACAGGGTTTTTCAAGACTGTTTCAGGATGCATGGCCCCAGATATTTTACTGATTGTAAATACCTCCCTGCTCTCAGGAGCCTTCCCTCAGATCCTAAAAACAGCCGTCATCAAGCCACTCCTGGAAAAGACCAGCTTAGACTCATCACTCATGAGAAGCTACAGACCGATATCAAACCTCCCCTTTCTTGGTAAGATTATAGAAAAAGCTATTTTTCAACCCTCCTGCTGAGAGCGTACACTAAAGCAAGAATTTTATTGCTTGGTTATATATTCTGATATATGTTATAAAACAGACCACAGCCTCAAATCAATTCCCAGTTATTATTTACAATTATTCACACACACACACACACACACGCACACACGCGCACACACACACACACACACCCCCCCCCACACACACACTATATACACAAAAATCCCCAACCAACTGCCCAAAATATCACACACATGCTATATACTAGAGCTGGGCGATACTGAGAATTTTGGTATCGATCCGATACCAAGTAAATACAGGGCCAGTATCGTCGATACAGATACCGATACTTTTTCATATTAAGCTCTATCTGTCATGAAATTGCTGACCTTTTTGTTAAAACTTACGATAGAATTTCAGCAAACTTTATAGGTGACAGCAAAATACTTTATTGTCACAATTAACATTTTTGTTTTGAAACAATGGAACAGTAATAAGCAAAGTTTTTCTTATTATGAAATAAACATTTTTTTTAAGGAATAAAAGGAAAAACCACAATACAAAATAGAATTGTTCTTCAGAAAAATACAAAAAAAAAGTAATTTTCTTCCTTTCAGAACAAATTCTGAACTCCAAAATGTTCAAACTTTGAACGTTTTGGAGTTCAGAATTAGTTTTTTAAAGACTGAATTATTAATGTTGTTCTTGAAATTGAATATAACTGGACTTTGATGGTTATGCAGTTATTTACATCATTGATACAGTTATTGAACAATGGTTGTTGCTTATTCACTGAGTCAAAGTTTCAGATTTTAAGAGAATACAGTTTATTAAATAGTACTATACCTTAATCCTAAATAACATGGAAACCTGACACGTACCTTGCCTTAAATATGATACCATACTTCCTAAAAAAGATTAAATCATTTAAATGTTTAACAATACAGTAAAATGTTATCTCTGTGTGACTTTTTTTTTTAATAATAGTTGTTCAATAAAAAGTTGTTTTATGAATAACCTTATTGTCTTCATCATATTTTTATTTTTCCAAAATGATATGTGAACATAGGGGTTGTCTTTTAATCAGTCATCCTATATTCGGGCCAGTATAGTGCACTTATTTGTGTAATTTTGTTTGCACTGTGTGCACTTTCCTGTTGCTTTAACTATATAAATTTCCCTGTTGTGGGATAAATAAAGGATTATCTTAATTTTATTTTATCTTAGATAACACCTTTCTAACAAGGTCTTAATTATATATTTTTTTTGTTGGCTCCAGTAACATATGATTTAAGTAACATACTTTGAAAGTTTATATGAATTTATGCTGAAGATGAGCACTCTGATCTACCTGGATCCTCTGTTGGACTGAAAAGGGTTGAAGGTCTGTCAGGGTCAGGGCTGGAGGATGTCTCTCCTCTTAACTCCGTTTCTGCGTTTCAAGCGCATTGTTTTTCATATGCTTGTATACATTTTTGGTGTTTCCACTGTATTTTACGGACTTTTTACAAACTACACAACTTGCTGTTGTTTCGTTTTCTGGATTAAAATAGAACCAAACCGCGCTCCTTTTCCTTTCTGTCATCCTGGATTATTCTGCTCTGTTGTCCCTCTCTGTGAAAGTGTGTGTTTCGAGAGAGCGCTGAGTGGTTGGGTCCGGGGGAAGGGGCCAGACTGAGTACCTGAATGCTTGCCACTACGTGACGGTACCGTGAAAAGACCAGACGAGAATGGAGGGGGAAGAGGACACAGCGACAGCGTCTAAGGCACAGACTTCAATGAATTCACACTTTCCAGCAATCAGTGCTTGTGGGAGAGAAGAAAAGCTTGAGGATCGATCTTTTTACACGAGTATCATTCGATATCAATACCAGCGTTGGTATCGATATTATCAATATTTAGATCGATCCGCCCACCTCTACTATATACACACACAATAAGTCCAATCACAAATCTAGAGTCCAATGCTCAAGTAGTCCAAACAATCTGAAACATCCACTGTTCAAAAAAGAAAAGAAGAAAAACAAAGGCTCGATCTCACTGGCATGATTCTATCTTTGGAAGGGGATATCCAATGGAAAAAAAAAAAACAGCCCATGAAATAATCCACCACGAGGTATGAATAATCCAGTTCTCAGCTCTTCGGGAAGCGCCTCCAGTCTTGTAAGGGATTATACATATGTATGCAATCAAAAACAGTCTGAAAGCCTCTTTCTCTCAGAAGAACAACATGTTCGAACAGGAGCAGAGGAAAATATGTTAAGCTGACACTGCAGTGCAGTCTTTGTGAGCGGAGATATGATTTGCACTGTCTCTACAACAATAACTAGGAATTGAAACAATTATGCAAACATTTTATCAAAACAAACTACTTTGTAGTTTAATTTTCCTGTAGGAGCATTTATTTGGGTGTCTCAAGTGACATTTCTCAACCCTGTTCGTTCGTTCAGATTCTTCGAGGTACTAAAACCTCACCTGTGAGTCATTCAGATTCGCAGAGTTCAGTGATGTCACAAAGTAGTGCTGGCCAAAATAGCATTTCATGGGTGCCAGAGCTTCAGCAGCAGATTACAACATTTTTAATGAATTAATCCATTTTTTTCTTTTTTTGGGAAAGGGAAGGAAGGATACAACGGGAGCGAACAAGTGTGGCCCAAACATGTGACAAAATGAGTTTAGCGCACATGTGATCGAGTCTGACTGACTGAGAGCTGTGCACATGTGCAAGACCAAACAACCGTGGCACATGCATGTAGGACTGTGTGTGGACCACAGTCCTGTTACCGAATGAGTGTGGCCCACCTGCAAGACCTAATGAGAGGAGTGCACAAGTGCAAATGAGAGGCCGAATAAGAGAGGTGTATGAGAGCGAATGAGTTATTAATGTGGAATAGCAGAGCAAATGTGATGAGGAAGGTCTTTGAAATAACATAATTTCCCCTTTGGTGATTAATAAAACATTATTTAGTTCAATTCATTATTCCATCCATCATCTTTACACACTTATTTCTATACAGGGTCACAGAGATTTGCTGGAGTCTATCCCAGCTGTCTTTGGGTGACTGGCAGGGGTACAACCTGGACAGGTCACAAGTCCATCACAGGATCACGTGCGGACAAACAACCGCACACACTGACACTCATTCCTATGGCAAATTTGGAACCACAGATATGTTGGAAATAAAATCCAGCATCCAACCTTTTCCAGCTTGACACCAGAGCCATGGAGCTCTGTTTGTTCAGGAGGACGTCCCACCTTCGGCTCTCGACCCTGTCCCTTTGCTGGCCCTGGACACTTCCCTGGCAGCTCAGGAGGAGGTCAGATCCTTCTGGGAGCTCTACCGCCACCTCAAGTCCTCTGTGCAGGAGTCCACTGACGTGAGGCGGTGGATCTCCATATATGACCTCATCCTGAGGCATTGGACCACCCGGCCCCACATCCTTCACCTGCCAAATGTCATGCCCATTGTTTCAGCGGTGTACAAACACCTCAATAAGCTGAAGGAGGAGCTGGCGGACTTCAACCCCGAGGCCGAGGTGGTCGACGCGCCTGCTCACCTCCTCGAGGAGGTCGACGCACCTATCCCCAGTCATGTCTCTGAGGTGGTCGACGCACCTATCCCCAGTCCTGTCTCTGAGGTGGTCGACGCACCTTCCCCCAGTCATGTCTCTGAGGTGGTCGACGCACCTTCCCCCAGTCATGTCTCTGAGGTGGTCGACGCACATTTTCCCAGTCATGTCTCTGAGGTGGTCGACGCACCTTCCCCCAGTCATGTCTCTGAGGTGGTCGACGCACCTTCCCCCAGTCATTTCTCTGAGGTGGTCGACGCACCTTCCCCCAGTCATGTCTCTGAGGTGGTCGACGCACCTTCCCCCAGTCATGTCTCTGAGGTGGTCGACGCACCTTCCCCCAGTCATTTCTCTGAGGTGGTCGACGCACCTTCCCTCAGTCATGTCTCTGAGGTGGTCGACGCACCTTCCCCCAGTCATGTCTCTGAGGTGGTTGACGCGCCTGTCCATGTCCCTGAGGCGGTCAACGCCTGCTCTCCCCATCTCGTCTCTGAGGCGGTCTCGGGCGAGGCAAGGCAGTCGGTCAAGACCCTTCCTGAGCCGCTGCAGCAGGAGCTGCAGTCGGCACCTTGTAGCCTCCTGGTTTCCGGCCGCCGCCACGGCCGTCCGCCTCATTGCCTCCTGATTCCTGGCCGCCGCCGCAGTAGGAACTGCAGCCAGTCCCTGCAGCCAGTCCCTGCAGCCAGTCCTGCAGCCAGTCCCTGGCTCCCATCTGACGCCGAGGCCCCCCCCGTGGACTGCATGTCAGCCCTGCAACCCTGCATGTCAGTCTGCATCATCGTGTTCTTCACCCTGCGTCCAGGAAATCGGGTTAAGTTTGTATTTTTCAATTTTTGAATTATTGGATTTTGTGAATTTGATTTTTTGTACTTTTTTTGTTAAAGTCCTTTTTGTTTTCTGAGACCTCCTGCACTTGGATCCTCTTTCCACTACCCCTACACACCAGTGACAAAAAGAGCCCCTTTTTGCCCCTCTCCCATTAATAAAATTCATCTGGAGCCGCAAAACTTATTTGACCCGTAAAATGAAGATAACTCAGTGTATGAAGTTTTATATATAGCTATTCTGTATTCAGAAGGATTTGAGTCTACCCAAAAGCTTATTCCTAGTGTGTTTGGCAGTTTTTAATGCAAAAGGTAATACAAGATACTAATTAAAGTTTCATTTCCAATTTTTTTGTCATCCACTGTAAAAGAACTATAGTTTGTTGCATTTATGAAATTATAGAACGAACAAAAAACTGTTAACATTTTATTGCTGTTTTTACCTGTTATAACAAAGGAAAACCTCAAACTCTGATAAAGACTGAATATTGGCTGCTGCTGTACTGTTTGTTTGGGAGCAGAACCAAGACAATTTCCTATCCACTTGTTGACATGGAAGTAAATATATTTAATCTTGAATCTTTTGAATGAGGATAAAAAAAAAACACTGGCACGTGTAAACCTACTTTGAAATAAAACAGAACCATGCAGGTTCATTTGAGTCATTCCCTATTTTGTAAAACATTGATCAAATAAAAAAAGTAGCCTACTTTAAAATAAAACATATAGCTGCAGCTTAATAACTTAAAAAATGTAAATGTAAAAAAAGGCCAGTTTGTATTTAATGACTTAAGTCCATTTCAGTCTGTTGTCATCCTCTTGGTTTTCTCCTCGGCCACGTACAAGAATCAACCATTGAGCCTGAACATAAAACATTTATTGTAGTTCAAGCTTGAGAAAACCTGCTTGCATCAGTATGTGGATCCAAAGATTGACAGGACTCCAAATGTGAATGTCTTCATGTTCATTTAAGTGTCAGGAATGACATTCATGTATCAAAGACAAGTTTGTCGGGTTTGGGAAGGTTTCCAATATTGCTCCTTTTGTGTGTTACACCACGACAGCACCGGCGTGGTGTGGGAAATTTTTTTCCTTTTTTTTACGCCGGTACATGAGGAACACAAAGATGTCCGGCGCTAGTCAACTGAACGCGCGCTCGCTTTTATTTTCTTTCTCAGGATGTAACACACAGATTCGACTTCCTCATTGCAGTAACCTGGCAGTATTTTGCGCTAAACATACTAATTCTGCCCCCTCCTGGCAAGCAACCTACAGGGCACTACATGTGCTCCAGAATGAGAATCGCCTTCTGACAAGCTACAGGGAGCCACTGCAGAGAGGCTAAAGAGCCGCATGCGGCTCCAGAGCCACAGGTTGCCGACCCCTGGTCTAGCTTGTAGAGATATTTGAGATATTACCAAAGTAAGTTGTTTAGACTAAATTGGTGAGAGCTTGTTTACAAGTTTCCTAAATGAAAGTGGTTCTAGAACAAGAACTGCTCTGGTAGAAAAATGCTTTCAAAGGAACCCTGAGTGTATAACTTGTATGGTTTAATATTTTTTGGATACTTAAAGACAGTTGTTAAGCAGAAGTTCAAGTCACGTCTTCTGTTCTGTCAGTTCGTCATCTCAAATCCACGACGCTGTAGAGGGGAGACTAAATCAACAAAAAGAAAATATATCCTCGCCCAAGTCCAATTCTCACAGGCTGCACTCTGCTGCACAACACTAAACAGCAAACACATGTCAGAGGTTTCCAGCGAGAGCTAGTCAAGAGTGAAGAAAACACTGTAATTTACTCATTAAAATTCATTAGTGGAGGACTGTTTAAAACATTAGAGCGGTTTAATGTAAAGTACTGATGCAGTTGAGCTAAATGCCTTAAATCACTCCATCTACGAGGGATTCAACTCCTGCAATTATAAAATCATCTCACAGACTTGGGATTCATTCAAAATCAACTGTGAAATCCACAAAATAAAACAGAAAAAAAGGAGGTTACAGCTTTTACAGCTTTACATTTATAGAAGAAGCTTCAAAGGCGAGTCTGGTGATGGATAGTTTTCATTTTCTGTTGTAAATTGTCCTGATATGATGGTTGAATGAATGAATAAATGGCGCAGTGCTGTGAAACTTGACTTGACGTTGGGTGAAAGTACCGGGATGTGTGACACCAGTGAATACTATCTATAAGGGATCACAACTAACCCTAACCCTACGCATTTTTCTACTTCACTGTTATTCCAGATGGGAAAAATCAAAGATTGAATAATAAACATCATGCTACCTATCAAGAAAACACATGATCAGGCTTGAATATTAGTGAATACACGATTACAAGTTGGTATCAGGTCACGTGAACACCAACCTATAGAAAACAAATGGGAAAAACCTGATTTTTTTTTTCATAATTTCTTTGCCTTTATTATGACATCTCTATATGTGGACAAGATATGACAAGTTTCCTTGAGGGACTGGGCTGTGAGATATCAGTTCTTTTTGATGTCACAAATAGAGGATTAGTGGCACTCTGATTCAAAATAACTGCCAGCAATGGTACGGTGCTTCTAACGGTGCAGATGAAGAGGCAGCAGACAAACAGCCTCTGAGAGGAGAGAGTGCATCAAGTAAACTCCTCAACAGATGCCAAGCACAAAGATTTAACAAAGGCTCTTTTAGGATAAATCCAGAAAGCAAAGAAGCTGTCATGGCCTGGGTCGGCCATGGCAGCCCTGTGTGTGTCTGTCTGTCAGGTTGGCGTCTCTCCCTGTCTTTAGTGGTTCCTGTTTTACTTTGAAGGTCTGTCTTGTCTCTATTGTGTTCTGCTTTGCTTCCTTCCCCTCGTTACCTCTGATTCCCTGCACCTGCCTCTTGTCTGTTCCTCTGTGTATTTAAGTCCTGTCATTTTCCCCTGTTCTCTGTGGGTCCATTGTCGTGACTACATGTTTTGCAGTCATGTTCGTTTTTCCCTTCGTCATCTTGGGATAAGATAAGTTTATGTTTTTGGTATTTTTGGATATTTATGTTTTGGATCATTGAACTTTGTTTTTGAGAATAAACCTTTTGCCCTTTTTGAACTCCTGCTCTTTGGTCCTCCTTCTGTCCACTGCAAACCATGACAGAAGCAGTCAGCTTTACATCTGAGGAAGGAAATATAAAACAAATTCATCTTCTATTTAAAAAAAATATATATATAACACATATATATGGGTTTTTTTGTTTGCTTGTTATATATTAAGACTATTTTTACTTTCTGTGAAGATGTACCAACAAACCATTACTATTTCTCTGAAAGGAAGAACTTATTTATGACACATATGCATATATAAAAGAGGAAATAAATGAAATCTCATCCAGACAACAACGCTGCAACAACATCTCTATCTAGATCGTATTATCTGGCCATCCATCTATTTAGGAACCAGATATGTGCATGCCATCTGCATGAAAAAAACAGACAGATCCAGGAGTGAAATGAGAGGATAAGCCTCCATTACAGCACATTCCTGTCGGGGCGTTGAGATGAGCCAATAGAGACTCAACGAAATGGATGCTTGGAGCCGCAAATGGACAGATGGTTGGATGGATGGACAGGCAATGAAACTCAAAACCTTAATGAAGACATTTTCACTCTGACAACAGCAGGTACATAATCTAGTGTGCCAGGTGGAGACGGATGAATGGAGGCAGAGTGGGTGAGGCCGTGAGCAGTATGAAGGGAGGTGAAGTGGCACCCCTGAATCCAAAGTTTTTTTCTTTTAATGGAAAATAATGAAAAAGCGCGTCAGTGCCAAACAGTATGAGAAAAGAGGAGCGCAGGTGTGTGTTCAGACTCTTTTCATTGCAGCTGCACTGTAAGAGTGTTTCAGGTTAAACTGGCAGACGGAGACGAGTGAAATGAAGATGCCCCTCTCTCCCCTCTCTTGTATCTTCCTCCTCTTTAATAAAGTTAAATGATGGCTAAGTTAACAAATTAGATGGCTTATAGTTGCTTGGAAGCAGTTTTAAACATCATATATTGCTATTGATTTACAGCAAATTGATACACACCATAATTTTCACTCTGCTATTCATCAGAAGGATGCAGGAGGAAAAAGCAAAAAGAAATATGTGCATCTAATAAAAATAAGAAATAAGAAAATATATAGAGTGATTCCTTGCCAATTCGCGCTTTAAGTTCCGCGGTTTTAGTTATTCGTGGATTTTTCAGAAATATACAATATAATAAAAAAAATCAAGAAAACAATCGTGGAAACATCACAGGATTGTGCGCGTTCTCTTACTGCGAAGAAATGTGAGCCAGCCTGGCCCCTTTAAGAAGGTGGCCTTATGGGTAATGGTGTAATGGTGTGGCCTTATGGGTAATGTAGTGTGTGTGTTTTGGGACGGCAGAACAAAAACGGGGTTAGATGAAAAGTGGAGTGAGCATAAACAGCAGCCCAGCGTGCATAGATTTACATTCTCTGTTAACCGACAGGAGCCCAACAATACAACCTGTGTGATATAACAAGTTCCTGCAGTGCCAGAATAAAGTGTCCCGTTCCATGCAGAGAAAACCAGACTGTTTCTTTTGTTGTTGTTAGCGTGTTAGCCGCTAATTACGAGCCAAAAATAGCACAATACCAGCGATTTCTTTACTACGGTTCAGAGACCAGAGGCTGTGAAGGTAACAGAAAGACCAGAGTTGAGCCTTTGTCTTGTTTCGCTGCAGTGGTTGCTACTTTTTTATGGTTTTTAAACATATTTTAAACACATCATTCAGGCTCGGGGGGCTCTGGCTCCCGTTCGCGGATTTTGATCTTCGCGGGGGGGCGGCAGTCCCCATTAACCGCAAAAAATAAGGGATCACTGTATACACTAGGGCTGGGCAACGATTAACATTTTTAATTGCGATTAATCACATTATTTCCTTGATTGATCACGATTAATCGCATTGTATATGAAAAATCAAATAATGAATTCAAAAGTAGTGTAAAATGCACTTTTATTTAAATGTTCTGCTGCCATATAAATTAAAGTGCCATAACATTTGTTGTTCAAACACTTTTAACATCGGCATTTGTCAGTAACATATATTTAGTGTAAATATCATCTAAAAAATTTAAAATAAAATAAAGCTTATTGCCACTGCCAGGGCATTAATGTCATCCTGTTTTTATAAAAAAAATAAAAAAAGTCTAAAAAACAAAATCCAACAAAATGATTGTGGCTCAGCACAATCAGAACATTAAAACAGGTCATTTCTGAGGTAACAGCAGAAACTTTTAAAGGGGAGTTCAATTTGTCAGTTGTTACAAATAACCTAGTTTCTGTCAAATACTCCATCTGGGAGAACTTTAAAATGAAAATGTCCATATTAAAGTTCTATAAGTTTATCAATCTGTGTATCATTCATTTTTTCCATTTTCAATTGTCAATCAAAAATAAAAAAAATTAAAAAGTGACAAAATTTATTACGTTTTTCATTTTTTAATCTAACACAAAAAACGAAAAAAAAAAAAAAAGCCTGTTTTTTTTATATTTTAATTTTAGACTTAGATCAAAAATACAAAATTAAAAAACGGGCCTCAGGACTGAGTTTGTTTTATTATCGAGGACTCGATTTTCTGTTGTCGTTACACATCTGTGCCACTAGATGGAGCTGCACTGAAGTAACCAGTAAGAGAACAGCATGACAGTGAACACTTGGAGCAGATCTGATGTAACATGGAGGATTGACGCAAAAGTTTTGTTGCAGTCCAGAATTTCATTCTTTTCAGACAGAATTGTTAATATTGTTACCAAAGTTGCTACCCGAACCGTAAAGTTCACGGATTTTTACCGTTCTCCATGGCTGTTTTAGCTCTTCCTTGTTTACCTGCAAATTGTCTTCTGGTTCCAAAGCAGCCAGTAACAGACTTTTAAAAACAAAAGCATGTGAGCAACATGCGTTAACACGCAATAAAATAAATGTCAGCGTTAATAATTAATTGCGTTAACGTGATAATAATGCGTTAACTTGCCCAGCCCTAATATTAATACAATGCTGCGACTGTCTCATGTTAACAAAGCTCTGGTGTGGGATTGACCTATGGACCAGAGCTAATGCTAACGGAGAGATGCTTTCACTCATCTCCCTCCCTGCTGCTAAATCATATTAATACTTTTAATAAACGGTGGTTAAATCGATCATCTAATAAACAAAGTAAACTTACCTTGGAGTAAATGTAGGTGTGTTTTGCAACTTTCCCCACATTCAGTTGCTTGTGTGGACGGACACAACTTAACCTACACTTGCATTTTTCCAGCGTTTGTTTTGGCTTGGGAAAGGGAATAAAAATGTCCCCTTCAAACGTTCTGGACACCTCGAGTCACTGTTGCAGGTCCCCAGCAGCAATATTTCACCATGGCGTTATTATAGTATAATATTAACACTGATGATACACATCGGAAAAATAGCTTATTAATACAGTCCTTAACACAGGAACAGCAAGTTTGTCCGACCTAGCAACAGTAACTAGGAAGGGGGTGGTGCTTACCGAAAGGTCAATTACACCTCATAAAGCATGCACATCGAAATACTTACATTTTGATTAAACATTTCCACCATGAGTGATGAAAAATATTCAAATTTATAACAATCCTGCCACCCACAGACTGCTTTGTTTCACTTTTTTGATATCAAATACTAGGACAACTCCAATATTAAAGTTTGTTGAATATTTATCTAATACTGTAAAATCCATCAACTTACCAGCTAGAATTTTAAAACGTGCACGCAAAATAAAATAGAAAGGGTACCTTTAGTCGCTTTTATGACATGGTCTTTGATTTATTCCTGTTTGGCCTTTAACTCTGTCACACTCATCTCCTCCACCTCTTGCACCCTGTTCATAGCTGGCTTTAAAATGTGTTTGAGGATCTCCGATGACAAGTGGCAAACACAAAGGCAAGGTCTGAGTGCATGTGACCATTCAGGGCCCATTTGAAGGTGATCTGGGACACTTGTGTCCACCTTCACTTTGCACTCTGAACACAAAAGCTTCCCAGACAATCTTCATGCTTCATGGACCATCAAATAAACTAACAATGAGGCTTAGGTGATGCTTCATTTGATTTTGTGAGAAAGACTGTGAGGATCCTCTCTTCTTCCAACTTTTAAAGTTTGACAACTGTATTTTCTGTTTCCTTTATTTCCCTTGATTTGCAATAATATAACTTCATCTTTGGGATAAGTAATGAGTAATAATAGGTTAATAATATAAATAAGTATTAATCTCTTCAAAAAAATATAAATGTAGTCTTCAGAGACCAGAATGTTTGTCTTTAAATACTAGTTCATTTTAAATCTCAAACATTTAAACCAGCGGCGGAGCGTCATGGGGGACTGGGGGGGCGGTACTCCCCCGGCTCAGGCCCTGGTGGGCGTCCCCTACACGTGGGAAGAATGCCAAGATGACGCATTCCGTACTTTAAGCACAAAAGCTGTGTGCTGCTCAGTGCCTTGCCTATCCAGACAAAGACAAAGAATTCTACCTGGAAGCAAGTTTCTCAGAGCTGTGTCTTAGCGCAGCCTTAGTGCAAATACATGACCGAGATAGGCGAGTGGTAGCATATGCAAGCCGCCCCCTAAGAGGTGTCGAGGTTGGGTTCTCGGATTGCGAGAAAGTCCTCCTGGCCACAGTTTGAGCTGTGGAGCATTTCCGCAGCTACGTTGGCAGCCAGAAGGTAATCATTGAGACCTGCCACCAACCGGTCACGTTCCTGAACAGCCAACAGTTGCGAGAGGGGAGAGTGACTAACAGTCGCATCGCCACCTGGATGATGGCCCTCCAGGGCTACGATGTAGAGGTGAGGTACGCCCAGAACCGCAAAATGGCTCTGGGCCAGGGCCTGGCAGAGTGCCAGCACTGTGAATGTGACACTCCACCGGACATGGTGGCCTCTCCCTCGCCCTCACCACCGATATCCAACCATCACTACTATGACGAGAATGTCGGTGACGGCCTTCTCAAGGTTTACGTGGATGGATGCTCATTCCACCACGAGAACCAGTTTAAGGCAGGGGTGGGTATACTCTGGGAGGGCTGCCAAGTAGCTGAACCCAACCACTTTCAGCTGGGACAGAAGACGAGTCAATACGTGGAAATCGCGGCCGTACTCATTGCCCTCCAACAGGCCAGTAGGGCGATGCTGAGACAGCTCGTTGTATGCTCTGACTCCAACTACGCTCGGCATAGTTTCGTCTCCCATTTCCCAATGTGGAAGGAGAATGGCATGAAAAACGCAAGGAACAAGGAGGTGAAACACTCCAAACTCTTACTCGCGTGTGACCTCCTGGTGACAACCGAAGGGATGGTCATTTACTGGAAAAAGGTCAAGGGCCACTCCCAGGTCCAGGGACCTGACCGAGAGGGCAACGACAAGGCTGACCGCCTTTAATAACTATAAAATAAATAAAACGTATAGCTGCAGCTTAACAACTTAAAAAAATTTAAATGTAAAAATAGTCCAGTTTGTATTTAATTATGGCTAAATAGTTGTACTAAGTTCATTTTGTCTTCACTTCTCTATCAGTTAACTGTTCTTTTATCACAGACAATAAGTTTTTAGGTGGTTTTACCTGACATGTTTCGGCAGAAGAAAATAAACATCAGCGCTGGATCAGGGAGGCCATGGAGATCTGCAAGCGGGGCCCGAGGACCATCAACAGGGACGAGGGAGCTTTCATGCTCTCTACTACCTGGAGCAGCATCCTGGAGGAGTGAACGGTCAGCAGAGGGCGTGACTCACCTGTCAAATCTGACAGGTGAGTCACGCCCTCATCAGCTGATAAAGGACCTGTCACAACAACACCGGTGACACTCTGATGAAGGCGGAAGTACATGCCGAAACATGTCAGGTAAAACAACCTAAAAACTTATTGTCTGTGAAAAAAGAACAGTTAACTGAATTATGGCTTAAGTCTATTTCAGTGTGTTGTCATCCTTTGTTTTCTTCTCAGCCACGTACAACAATCAACCATTGAGCCTGAACATAAAACATTTGTTGTAGTTCATGCTGGAGAAAACCTGCTCACATCAGTATGTAGATCCAAAGATTGACAGGGCTTCAAATGAAAACGTCTTAATGTTCATATAAGTGTTGGGAATGACATTCATGTTTCAAAGACACATTTGTCGGGTTTTGGAAGGTTTCCAGTGTCGCTCCTTTTGTGTGTTACACCACGACAGCACTGATGTGGTGCGGGAAATTTTTCTTTTACTATTAGTCAATTCACTAGTCAATTCAACTCCAGAAATACAACTTTTATCGGCATAGTACAAAGTTATACAAAAAATGTGTAAAAGACAAGCCTCAGGAGATCATGCATAGAAAATAGAAAATAAAAGATTGTAGGATGGATAAAAGAGGAAAAAGAGAGAAAAAAGGAAAGAGGGAAAAAAGACGGGGGGCTAGGGGCTGTCACTAAGGTTAAATATCTCGACTAATCTGTTCAATTCCATTGCATTTTTCTTTTTCATAAACTTCAGGGATGAAAAGAAGACATAGTTCTTTATGAAAAGAATAGAAGTTAGGTTTGGACTTTATGTATCTATTTTTATGGGTGAAAAATTTACCGAGAATTATGAGTGTGTTAATAATTAGGTCGTGGGATGGATCTTTAACAGAAATACCATGCAAAACATTTTCTTTCATTAGAATAGAAAGATTGGGCAACTTCGGGAACAGCCAGTCGTACAAATCTCCCCAGAAGGCATTAGCAAACTTACAGTCAAAAAATAAGTGTTCAGTTGTTTCAATTTTTTCATCACAAAATGCACAGTTGTTGTAGTTCAGGTTAAAGCGATGCCATAGAAATTCAGAAGAGGGATATACTCTATTAATAATTTTAAAGTGAATTTCCTTTGCTTTTGGGGAAGGGGCAATTCTAGGGTCAGAGTTTAGAGGTGCTGAGCACCCAATGAGCCCCACCACAAGGTGGGGTCGTTTTCATTTTCATTCTTAAAATATAAACTTAAACCACAAACTATGGATTAAGTTTTGGACATTATCTAAGCCTGTCAAATGCGAACTAAAATTTTAGAATAACATTTCTTACTCCAGGTTTTTGGGGTGCTGAATTTCAATTAGCACCCCTAAAAAAGGGCAAGCCTCGCCCATGTTTTGGGGTAATGGGGAATTTAAAGGACTTAGATCTTAGATTTTCTACCTCTTTTTTTGAGAAGAATTGTAGGATCGATATTCTGTTGGAGGAAAAAGGATATAGTTCTTTAATGAAGGTTTGTCTGATTGTGATATTAGGTAGTTTAAGGTCAGTGATTTTGTGGCCGTTCACCAAAAGTGAAGGAAGTGCTGGATTCACCCTATTGTGAAACAAATTATAAGACATCACAATAATAGATTGAGGGATTGCTTTGATAAGATCAGTATATTACCTTCTATTAATTAGGTCATATTTAGAGCAGAAAACCTCAAAGGGCATATTGTTTTCTCTATCATTCAAGAGGTGCATCATTGACCAAATACCTTTCTTTACCCAATTCTGATAAAACATTGATTCATTTTTAAATAAAATATATCTGCAATTCCACAATGGAGCGTTGTGGGTACTAAAATTATGCTTATATATCATTCTCCAGTAATGTAATACCTGTTGATGGAAGGCAGATAACTTAAAAGGGAGTTTACTGAGGTCAAAGTCACATTTTAGAAGGAAATCAGTACTACCTAATGCAGTGATTCCCAAAGTGTGGGCCGCGGCCCCCTGGTGGGCTGTCGTGGTACTGCAGGTGGGCCGTGAGAGGTCATTAAAATTAAACAAATATGTTTTAAATCCTCGATCTTTTTTAAATATGTTTTTAATTACTGTAAAATATTAATGACATGATTTAAAAACATTAAGAAATAACAAAACAAACCAGTTAAGTGTTATTCTACTGTCATCTTAACTTAATATGACAAGTGTCACCTTATGTGTTGACCCCTTACAATAATGTCAGAACATTGCTTCTAGTCCTGTATGTTGATCACAGTTGTGTTTAAAGGTTTCGGTGGGCCGCAGAGATTTTTCACATTTCAAATTGGGCCTTGGCATTTTGAAGTTTGGGAATGGCTGACCTAACGCATTCAAAATGTGATTTCGAATATGAAACCATAAGCTATTTTTGTTTTTCAGAAAGGATCTTAACCAGTTAATTTTAATAGTTCCATTGATGCAGTCTATATCTATGGCTTTAAGACCTCCCTCTTCATAACTCTTAATTAAAGTACCTTTTCTAATGTAGTGCATTTTTCTCTTCCAAATGTAATTAAAATCAATTTGGTTTATGGACTTGATTGCTTTTTGATAGTGACAGAGAATAGGCCGGGTAGATAAATCTGGAAATACATTCCATTTTTGTGAGAAAGACTCGACCAATGATAGAGATGTCTCTTTCAGACCAGAGATTTAGAAGCGATTTGCATTTCTCTAAATTGTTCCAAATGTTGAAATTATTCAAAGAGTCATTATCCTTAGTGATGTGCATGCCTAAATATTTAACCACTGACTTTACAGGAATACCATGAATTGGTGTAAGAGGAGAATCATGGATTGGTAGTAGATCACATTTGTTAAGGTTTAATTTTAATCCAGATGCCTTTGAAAAGAAAGCAATTGTCTCAATAACTTTAGGGATTTGGTCACTACTTTTCAGAAAAATTGTAGTATCATCAGCAAGTTGGCTAATATTATTATTGAGTATTATTGAGTAAAGTTATAGGTCTAAGGTTGTCAATTAGTTTATGTTCTTTCCCAGGTTTAGGGATGAGTGATTATTCCTTGTTTCATTGTGGTTGGCAGAGTGTGGGATTCAAATATTTCTCCTAACATATTAAAAAGAGATATTTAAGATGTTCCAAAAAATGTCTATAAATAATTGTTTGTTAGACCATCTGATCCTGGAGATTTATCCAATGCTAAGCAATTCATAGCTTTTTCCACCTCTGCCATATTAATATTTGCCTCACAAACATCTTTGAAACACTCATTGATGTTGGGGGTCCATTCTTTAACATGCTCAAAGAATGCCTCAGCATCTGGAGATGAATAAGAAGATCAGTACAATTGACTGTAGAATTTGAAGATTTCTTTAGAGATCAAATTTGGGTCAGTGCATTCTTGACCATCTATTAGTAAGGTTCTAATAGCATTCTGTTCTTGTCTTCTCTTTTTTCAGTCTACAAAAATATGCTGAGCTCCTCTCTCCTTCTTCTATCCACTTTGCACTTGACCTAATATATGCTCCTTTGGCTTTAGAGATGTAAATTTTATCTAAATAAGATTGCAGAAGTAAAACTTTCTGTTTGTTATCTTTACTTAGAGAAGGTATATTTCAGATACTGTTGAGTTCTTTTATGATTTCAAGTTCTCATTTTTTAATATCCCTACTTATTGATTTACCTCTGGAGATAGAAATCTGGTGTACTTTATATTTCAAATACTCCCATTTTTCTCTATAGGTTTTAATAGTGTCATCTGTAAATATATCATTTATTAATTCAATTATATCTTGGCAAAAGGGTTAATTTTCCAGTAAATTTGAATTAAATTTCCAATAGCCTTTATTTTTAATTTGTATTTGAAGATATAAAACTAAGTTTAATTATACTATGGTCTGTTGGAGGTGCAACTGAAATTGAGGCTGTTGAATTGAGCCCAGGGCCAATATCTGATACCGACCAAAAATCAATCCTGGATTTTACTGAGCCATTAGATTTAAACCACATATACTTTTGGGCATCTGTATTATCAAATCGCCACGTGTCTATTAGAATAAACACTCTACAAAAATTAAGCAAAATAGGATTATAAAAGTGACTTTGGTATTTTGAGGGACATCTGTCCAGCCATTCATCCATGACCATGTTATAATCACCACCGAAAATAAGATTTTTGGTAGGATACCTTCGGCAGAGATCACTGACTAACTGAGTGATTTCAGAAATCATTATTTTGTTCTGGTTAAGATTGTTGTATCCATAAATGTTTCCCAGATTGAGAAAATCATCATTTGCTTCTAAAACACAAGTTATCCAGTGACCTAATGGGTCCCTGTTTGTGGCTAAAACTTTTCCAGGGAAGTTGTTTAGAGGTATAACCACTCCTGCCGACCTGTTTGTACCGTGACTAAACATAATTCTGTCGCCCCACTGATTCAACCAGAATTTTTCATCCATGTAATTCGAGTGTGTGTCTTGTAGAACAGTGGTCTCAAACCGCCGGCCCGCGGGCTGTTTGCGGCCCCCGCTGCCTCTCCCCCCAGCCTGCACCTGATTTAAAAAATGTAATGTAATCTGGCCCGTAAATTATTTTTTCATTTAAATTTTTTTATAGTTGTTTCATACCACTTTAAATTACCCTATTCGTATACAATTGAAATAAAAATG
The DNA here is from genome assembly GCA_018398805.1 of Hirundichthys speculiger. NCBI lineage: Eukaryota > Metazoa > Chordata > Actinopteri > Beloniformes > Exocoetidae > Hirundichthys > Hirundichthys speculiger. The sequence continues at coordinate 38,218 of JAGFBZ010002454.1, read as the reverse complement.
CATTTTTAAAAAAATGTACAGTATTTCCGTCGGGTCAAAGGTAATGTCAGAGGTGGAGCCGCAGTTGTTGATGAAGCGAGCGGTATTTGAGTCTGCTAACAACAAAGATGTCTCTTTCCAAATCAAAAAGGAAAGTGGATGATGAACACAGACAGTTTCAAGACAGACGGACATTGCAGTAGTTTTTTGTGGAGTTCAGTGGAAATGCTACCTGTCTGATATGCAAAGAAAAAGTCGCTGTTCTAAAGGAATATAATCTCAAGCGCCACCACTGGACTAGACACTGAGAACAGTATGAGAAATACGAGGGGGATGAAAGGAAACAACGAGCTACACAGCTACAGAGATGGAGATCATTTCAGCAAAATCTTTTCCACAAAGCCAAGAAGGAGGCTAATACTGCTGTTGAAGCCAGTTATATGGTGATTGAGTTAATCGCCAAAGCAGGAAAGCCATTCACCGAAGGACCGTTTTTGAAGGACTGCATGTTGCAAGTTGCTAATATTCTGTGTCCAGAAAAGATTAGCTTGTTCAACAATATTTCTCTGTCGGCAAACACTGTTTCAGAGCAGATTAGCGAGTTGTCAAGTGACATTTACGAGCAGTTATGTGCCACTGCTCACTGCATAGTCTGTGGCGCTTGATGAAAGCACAGATAAAAGCGACACTGCTCAGCTAGCCATTTTCATCAGGGGAATTAATAAACAATTTGAAGTGACAGAAGAGTTACTAAGTTTGTCTCCAATGCACAGACGGACTACAGCCAAGGACATCTTTCAGCAGCTGTGTGATGCGATTGAATGCGCTGGTTTGCCATGGATGCGACTGGTCGGCATTACCACTGATGGAGCCCCTTCAATGACAGGTAAAAAAAAACGGACTGGTAGCGCTGTTGCAGAGAAAGTTAGAGGAGAAAAATGCAGATCCAGCTATTGTTCTACACTGCATCATTCACCAACAGGCGCTGTGCAGCAAATGCCTCAAATATGAACATGCCATGTCCGTTGTCCTGAAATGTATTAATTACATCAGGTCCAGGAGTTTACACCACCGCCAGTTTCGGGCCTTTTTAGAGGAAATTGAGGCAGCATATGGTGATGTGCTTTATTTTACTGAGGTGCGCTGGCTGAGCTTGTGTCACTAGTGAGAATTTTGTTTAGGCAACATGTTGCACACCAAAGTCAATACCTTTTGTAGTCAGCTGTTAGCCAGAAGCTAGCTGTCTCACTATTCTTGGTGCATTCATCACAGAAAAGAAACAACAACAAGATGAGATAATGCCTTCATGAGATGTGCAGCGTTGTTTTGTGTACCATGACTGCAGGATGACAAAAACAATCATTCAGAGATTGCGTGATTTTGTACACAAATGGGCCTCCAGCGAATAGGCTACATTACAGCTAACTGCAAAAATAGCTGGGATTTTACCACCTGTTGCTATAGTAATAATGTGTTGTTGTTTTTTTTTTGGTAGTTTCCGTCAGTTCAGAGAGCTTTGCTTACTTTGCTGGTTATAATGGGCTTCAGTAGGTTAACAAATCTACATGTATCACCATCTGCAGGTAGGGCTCAGTTTGTGGCATGCATTTACGACAGTGTTTTCACAACTCTTTTCTTACTATGTAACAGATTTTCTTTTTTGTGGCTCATTCTCTCCCAATGTGTGTCCAGTACAACCACCTTTTCCCAGCCATAACTTTAGATTTGGAAAAACATGTATAGTTTCAGCAGCAGCGGTCAAAGGCTGCTGCATATTTGGCTGCACACACCAGGATGGGCACAAACACATAGCGGTGGGCAGCAGACTCGAGCAGACAGCTGCTCCCTTGTCTTGACCCATTGTAAACAGGTGACAAAAATCAGCAACTGCTCTCCTCTGGGAGAGAGAAGAAAAGGAGGAGACAGGAACAAAGGAGGTTAAAAAAAATATAAAAAGCCGCCAGTTGGGTTGCAGGTGGGTACACATTCTGTGTATTCGGCCTGATGATGTTGGTGTAAGGAAGGAAACAATAAGTCAGCAGATATATCCTGGAGGGAATAAAGAGATTGACACAGAGCCAAATTCATCTGTGCCATTCTCTGGAGCACAAAATGACTGATGGATCGACAGACTCACAAAAAAGCCTTTCTGCAATCATCCACAGGCTTTTTCTCCTAACAATCACACTGATTAATCATTACCTGAATAAATGACCTCCTATCCAGTGACATCAGGAAATGATGGGTTCCTTATAGAGTGGTTAAATGAAGCCTGATGGAAATGCACCTTTGCACTAATTCACTAAAATAAGCATTGGAAATTGTTACATTAATAAATTAGTAACAATTTCCTACTGGTATTTTCTGAAATGACATAAAATGAATTTCTTTTCTGAATTTTTCTTCTGAAAACCTATGATAGGGTCATCTACAAAGGAAAATACAGATCTATTCAGTTTTTCAATGAGTCTTTGTGAGTAGGTATTTACATTAAAGAACATCAGTGGACCATTTTTCCATCAGCCACTTACAGAATTAGCAGGGGCTTTTATTCACATTTTATTCACGCGCTGATAAAAACAAACAAACATTGCGGCGATTGTGTAGAACTTCGTTAAAGTTTCAGAGGAAGATAGTTAGCTGGTTATTTGTGACAAATGCTCCAAGCGAAGGAGGGAAAAATAGCACAAGCTTTAATACGTCAAACCCGATCAGCCACCTGAAACATAGCCATCCCTTCCATGGAGTTTTGAAATCGTGCTAACAGGAGCTAAAATGAGATAACATGAGCTAACGTGAGCAAGCTAGCAGCAAGTCAACCCCTCCGCTCCCAGTCCCTCCACCCCTCCCCTCTCCATCATCTCTCTCATCTAAAGCTTCCATGAGATAAATCCCCTCCCCCAAAACTACTAAACCTCATTTACTTTAATTAAAGGCATTTATTTAAATGGAACCACAAGCCAAAATCCTTTAAATGTAATTTCTTTGTTACTATGGAGTGCACTTTTTTAGTTTATTTACACAGACAAGTCTAACTTATGTCAGTACATTATGACCTGTGCATTATTTTTTATTGTCATTAAGGAATGCATTTTTTCAGTTTGCAATTCTGATGCATGTATTTACATCAGTTCAAGGAGCCTTTATTAATTTTTTTTATATCAGTAAGTAATGCAGCTTATTTAAGTTGATTTGAGATATCAAATAGGTTTGTTTGATAGCTTTATGAAAATGTTTGAGAGGCTTGCCAATAGTTTTTTATTGGAAAAAATAAATGATTTTGTTCATTGATTTTGATTTTTTTCATAGTATTGATGTAATCATCTTAGGTATATGTTTGTGTTATCGGTTATCGGTATCGGCCTTTATGAGCTGAAAGTTATCGGTAATCGTTATCGGTTTAAAAAAACAGTTATCGTGCATCCCTAGTTAGAGTTTATGTCTGATCAGCCACAGTTGATTAGCTGTTGAATCATGCACAGAAGAAACTTCTGTCTACTGTGGCCAATAAGAACAACTGGAAGGGAAGTGATTTATTAGATAATTAAGAAGCTGCTAAAGATGATGCATCTGTACTTTGGAGCTTGAGAAAGCCAACAATGTTACATGGTAGAATGCTCCCAACTTTTATCACCATTCATGTGAGAATAAATAACAGCTGCTTTCAGGTCAAAGTGACAGGATCGTAAAACTCTGAGGCGTGATGGAATGAAAATAACCTTCATTAATTACTTCAGGTCAGTGGTGTAAAATACTGTATCCTGAAAAAGAGGATTGAAAAAACAAAAACAAAAAAACAAATTAAACTACTTAAGCACTGGGTTTTCTTGATAACACTGCCTAAACTGGAAAATTATAAGGAAAATGTGCTTTTAAAAGCCTTTAAACCTTTTCATATGCTTAAGCTTGGCACAGTGTTTCACATCCACACATTAGCACATTCATACTTTCACAGGTCAAAGTTCAACGAATGAAACCAAACAGTTACAGTGCTGAGTGAAAGAAAATCCTCAGATGTGAAATAAAACCGAGTTAGAAGGGAAATCTTGGCTTCCAGGTGCAGGAAAGGTGTTTCATGATGTCACTGATGGACCAAAGTTGTTGACTCAAAATAGTCAGCGGTTCAGAAATGGAGAACGATTATCATTCCCCCACCAATGCACATTGATTCATTTTGATGGGATTTCATATTTTCTGCAGTAATGAAGTCATGAAACAGGCTGAGTGCCTTCCACAGAGGAGAAGATATAGAATCTGTGTTATTAATGAGAAAACACTAGTCGTCATCTGGTTAGTGCTGACTTGCAGAAGAGATCAGTCTCAAAACAATCCGCTAAAGAGAAATGTAGCATCAGCCTCTAAAACTCAAGAATTTGACATTAGGAAGTTAATCGTTCAGACCTCTAATCCTTATTCGCTCTTCTCCTCAACATTGGTCAAATGTTATTGATGGTTATTCTCTCAATAATCATTTGAAGTCATCTGATAATCAGTGCACTGGGAGAACTGAAAACCTTGTTTCTACATTGTCTTGTTTGTGACTCCCAGTATGACTTGTTAGCAGTACCGCAGAGATATTTCAGCTTCAAAGCTCCAGGATGTTCCTAAAGAACCGCTCAGAACATTACAGTTTGAGAAGAATTGGAACAACAAATGCTTGTGTACCATAAGCTTTTATTTGACATCTTTTCAACCCATGTACTGTTTTTCTTTTTATCAAAACTGAACATGTTAACTTTTAAACTTTTAGAAATCCTCAAACACGCTCGTCTCTGCCACCATTTATCAGATATAAATGTTAACTCGTTCTTTGAAGTGTCTCCATCGTTTTTCTGCCTGCATCAACTCCCCATGTGTCTCACTCTGAAACACAATGTCCTGTTGTATAGCCACACATCAGTGAACTAAAACCACCAAAGTCCATACCATAAATACCATAAATGTAGCAGGGAAAAAGTGGAAAGATGTTAAGTGGGAAAAAAAAGATGGAAAAGGAAAGGAAAACACCGCTATTTTGGACCTTTGCAGAACTTTTTTTTCCTATGCTCAGGTAATATTTTGCAGATATCTTATTGATAATCCAGTCTCTTCAACATATATTTTAGATTACAGTGTTTTACATTAGAAAATAAGCTTCATTTTAATGTTTACACCATATGCTAACTGTTTATTTACATATCAAATGAAGTTTTTTTTTTTTTATAAACAGTGGAAGGAAGAACCATCTTCTGAAATTAAATAAAAGGTCTTCTGAACTCATCTGACATAAAATGTGAGCTTCATCTAAGTTACAATACAAGACAAACACAATCAGGCCCGTCGATAGGGGGGGACAAACGGGTCTGCTGTCCCGGGCCCAGGGAGAGGGGGGCCCACAACTGGGCCCTCATTAAATTGTGGAATTTAAAAAAATGTCAGAATAGTCCTATTTGTGGAAAACTATTCTTTCAATCAGTTAATAAGTAATAAGTCAATAAGTTTTTTATTTGTATACTTCTAGTTGTCCTTAAGAAATATTGATCATGAACCCTCCCACCCCACACAAAAATGGTTTGGCCTAGATCATACTTTGATGTTGAGAAGGCTGCGGGTCTACAGTCAAAATGTCTGGTAAACACAAATCCGGCGCCCAGAAAAGGAGAGAAAAGAGAAGAAGAAAACAAAGGTTTAAGAAATGCTCTAAACAAATATTTTAAAAAATTTGCGAACAGAGAAGCTGGGACGAGTGGAACAGAGCAGCCAACATTGTAACGCAGCCCAACTGACCAGCCCTAATGGGGGGGGGGGGGGGGGGGCTGTGTCACGGTGGAGCGGAGGAGCAGAGTCAGGCTACCGATGACAGAGAAGAGGGAGGGCGCGGTATCTGTCCGCTGAGCAGGGATCAGAGACTGATTATTAGCCACAACATTTCAGCGATCCTGCATTATGGCCAACTACACTGACCGACTCTGATAGAGTGAAAAAAAGTCAACAAGTGCCCTAAATTCAAGAGATGGAGATGTTCATTTGGTTTTGAAGATATAAAACTGACAATTCAAGTTTTCATTTCAAGTTTGATATATATGTTTATTTACTGTATTATCAGTTGACAAAGAAAAAATTCTTCAAATTAAAATGCCTAATTTATTCTTCCCTGGTCTATTTTTCCTGCATGTATAAGAATTAGAAATGTGTATGCATAAATCTTAATAATATTAGCAGGTCCTTTCATATTTAACTAAAACTTCAGCTGCCATGGAGAGCTAAGATTTTCTCCTCATATACAATACCTTATTTGATGCATTACACATCACAATATATCAAACATAACTGGTGATGTTTAGTGACAAAAAAAAAAAAAAACGGCGGTGGTGTAGGGGAGGGCCTATCTAACATTATCTTGTCCCGGGCCCAGACAAGACTGTCAGCTGGCGTGAACACAGTGCACCTGAGCTGATAACCCACAAGCAATTACAATTTATTTTGTCTTTGTTGAACATGCCCATTAAACATTCACAGTGCTGGAGGTAAAAGTAAGCAAAACCGACAGACTAATTACTTCAGCAAAAGCCATTTGGACTCAGCAGCTCGTCAGCACATGGAGCACATGAAATGAGTCTGGATGTGTGCTTTAGAGCCATTTCAATAAATTACACTCAAGGATTTTAAGTTTGCTTTTCATAAGAAGCATCTGCTGATGTGACCTTTGAAGATATGAGAAATGAGAAGTTGATCTGCATTTAGCTGGAAAGAGATAAAGTACTTTCAAGGTGTTTGGACATTTATCAGTTATAAAAAAGTGTGTATAAATGGAGACATCTAATTACTGAGACTACTGTGGGTGTCTAGCCACGTGGACTCAATGTAAGGATTAACACAGAATCCTTCATGAAGTACAGAAAAATCCACAAGTCACTGCTAAATGTTTGAAGACATCATTAGAACTGGGAAACCTCTCTGTTTACAAGTCTACTATGAAGTCATTGAACAGGGAGGGTCTCCATGGCAGGACACCATGGAGGAATCTGCTGCCCATAAGTTTTCCAAAGAGCACCTTGGTAATCTGTAATGCTGCTGGCATAATCCATTGTGGACTGATGAAGCAAAAGCTGATTTTTCTAGATTACTCAGCACTATGTATGGTGCAAAAAAGGGTACACCACCATCAATCCACCATCCCAAAAGTGAAGCACAATGGAGGGGAACATCATGATTTGGGCCTGCTTTGCTACCTCAGAGGTTTACCAAAGTAACCTACAGGATCATGTCAGGGTAGCTGTGTGCCAGCTGGAGCTCAGTAGAAGCTGAGTGATGCAGCACAACAATGATCCTAAGCATGGAAGTAAATTCATCACAGGAATTCAACTTCAGCTACATCCTCTGTGCGAGTTAGTCTGACTATGACAAGTCTGGTTTTGTTCAGTTTCAGGTGGATGAAAATGTTTTACGTACATTTTAAAACTCAAATGTCAGTTGGACAAATGAGGTAATACATTTTTCTTTTTCTAACATCATGTAAATGCACTGTCCATGCCCTTAGATCAAGAGACACGATAATTTCAAGGCATGTTTGCCATTTTAGTTTTTTGTGCTCCTGTAACATCTTGCTATAGAACGCTACTGTCCAACAGCTCCTTCAGAAAGATTTCTACCCTGAACTGAAATCAGGCAGTGTGTTTAAACCCCTGCAGACACAAATCAGAACATCCTTTTATCTTCAGACGAGATAGCAAGAAAAAACTGGTGACAAAACCTGGAGGAGAAGAAAGAGAAAGCTAGCTCAGGAATCTTGTTCTTGTAAATGAAGGAGAAGAGGTGTGTTACATGGAATAAATGATAACAGGTTCCTGTTGGTGTGTTTGAAAGAAGAAGCTGGGCAAAAAATAATGAGCGAGACAGAAATAGGTCGACTGTGAGACTGAGTGAAAATCTTTAATGAGGCTTGCAATGCAGAACTTGGCTTTCAGGTGGGAACATGTGTCATTAAAAACAAAGCATTAGTTGCACAGCCTGTTTTACCCTCAACAGGCCATACTAGCCCCCCACCCCCCCACTGCCCCCCCAACCGCCCATCCTGGGAGGACTTTGGTTGTTGCAGCACCATATTTGAGGGAAAAAAAAGTTTTCTTTAGTGATAAATCAGTGGTGGAAATTCAGTTGGACAATCTCAGCAAACACGTACCAGACCTGGAGTCAAACCTGCATTAACAATCTAAGATAGAAACAAGCCTCAACACGACACCATTCTGAGTAAATCTGAATCATATAATCCAAGAAGTCAGTTAACAAGTCAAGGGACAAGTTTTACATATTTGCTGGTGTTTTTTTTTTTTTTTGTTTGTTTTTTTTTACCAAATGACACTATGTTGCTTTTTTCATATACACATAGAACATTATATAAACTACATCAAAAAGCCACCAGTTTAAAATCCTCATTACTGACTGAAGTTGTTTAAAATCATTTCAAATCATGTAAAGTTTACGCCATGCACTTCCACTTAGAATCATTTTCTCTATCACAGAAATAAAACTCGAAAAAAAATAAAATTCTCATGTTTTTTTGAACATGCAACAAACAGAATGAACTAGACTGACTCATCTTGGTGAACCAATCGTTCTCGTTCCTTCGAAAGATTCGGTCATCCAGCCAAAGACACATCACTGTTGTGAAGACTCGTGGTAGAAGCTGTGGGCAAGAAAGACCTGCTGTTCTGGTCTGAACTGCAGACATCGTTTCTTCACTGTGCTGCGTTAAGGATGCGCATCATTGTACATTGTGTTTTGAAAATTTTTTGATACATGGAATCTAATTGGGATGGATTTTTTTGCACCGTGTGGAACGTGTTTAATTTCTGTAGAAAGTACCTTGATACTTCTTTTGTTGGTAAATGTTACAAGACAAACAGCTCCACACCCAGTTGTTGATAACTCCAATGTCTTTTCTCCGATCCAGTCTGTTGTCCAGGTAAAGATCTCCTCTTCAGCTCAATCCTGGTACTTCCTGGGTTGCTGCATTAGCATCAAGTCATTCCCCATGACGTCTCACCTGTGATTGTTCATACTATATCTTTCTTGCTAGAGCTGTAGTCGATTGATACTCTGATTTATAGGATGCTTAGCTAAACCCAGGGGTCTGTGCACCAGTATAATCATATCTTCAACTTCAAAATCAGGTCAGAGTGAATACACCCATCACACCTGCCATAATTACTTGAACGGAAAAATGTTTTCATGACTGAGCTTTATTTCTTTTGTTCTCCTCCTTCTATCCATACATGCCTGGCTGTTTGGAACATCTCCATTGGCTATTCAACTCACAAAACCTACTGGCTAGCTTGGTCTGCTTCAGTTTTTATATGGCAGTGGTGAATGTTGCCCCTCGTCTTAGTCATATGGGCTCTGGCGGAGTTTCAAACCCTCGGTTGTATTATTAAGTAGCCAGATTTTGCTATTCACACACACACAAGTAAAAAAAGATATCAACAACTTCATATGAGTTTGAAACTCCACCATTTAACTGGTCATTTAATAAAAATGACTGTATACGCAATATTACAGTTCTTATCAAACAAAGTAAAAAATATGACAATTTCTTTCAGAATCCTGCAGTTTAAACCCCACTGACAGCCATTGGTATCCTGGCCATCTGTCCTAAATATTTTGTTTTTGGTTGCCTCTGCATGAGTCAATGCAATAATCCCACCCCATTGCAACTGGTTTGGTATGGTCTGTATTGTTGGAAATGGCTGCGATATTGGAGGTGTAACAGACCTATTTCATGAGAAAGAATTTTCACAAAGCCAATGGGTATGGCTGGCCAGGGTAAGCTGCAGGGTATGATGCAGGAATACAGCAAATGAGTAATATACACTAATGAAAAGCTGAACACACATCAGTGCTGATGTTAGTTTTTTGACTTCACACATTGCCTGTTTAGTAGGATGCCTTGCGTAACAAATCAACACACAAAAACCCCTTTAACATCAGTTTGAAATGTTTTGGGAAAAAGTAGTTTAACTATATTTATGCATTATTAATCAAAGTGTCAAATTAATATTTGGACATGAAACCAGACACCGACCTGTTTCTAAATTCAACCAAATACTTTCACCTCCATCCATTTTATGAAGCTCTTGTCAATTCTCCGCAAAATACACTTTTTTTTTTTTTTTGGAAAAAGTCTTCAATATTTTCTGAGGTGAATGTAAAAAAAATCTGTGCCATATTTTGGTCAGAGATACGGTACAACAGCTCTCCTTTTTTACAGTGTCTGAACCCCTCAGTTCTCAGCACCTGCTTTATTCTCAAAGGGGCGGAGTCAGTCAATTCACCTCCCTCTCCTACAGGGTGTGCTGCTTTTGAAATTAATGATCCAGCCTAATGCTACCAACACAGGTCCAGACAGATGTGTAGTTAGTTGGAGATAACGATGTGGAAGCTGGACAATTCTACTCTGGGTCTGTGATGTCACAGTAACCTGCAAAGCTGAACAGCTCACTGAATGACATCATTTTAGACCTGTGCTACCACAGTCAAAATGATAAGACTGTGATGGCAGTCACTTCAAACATCCAAATAAATGTTTTCAAACACAGGAAACAAAAATAAATGTGTCTTGATACTGAAAAGGGATGAATTGTACAGATCTTCAAGATGCCTGGGCTTTAACAAAAGCAGGATTTGGTGCTTAAGAAATGAGAGTGGGCTGCCTATCACATCAATCAGTATATGCACATACAGATAACTCCCTTCAGACCATAGTGGCAAAACACCATATTTTTTCTCAGTTTTGAGGGAGACAATAATAAAATGGCAGTTAATGAGAAAATTAGGGCAGCTATTCTCTCACAATGACCACCAGAAAAAGACATGATGAAATGCAAAATGGTGTCAATTATGTTGAATGAAGACACCCCCCACCCCCACCCACCTCCTTTTATTCCTTCAATTTCCTTCTTTTTTTCTCTAATTCCTGGAAATAATGGAAATTAACCTGGAAATAACGAAGCAGCTGGCAGTGATATGCAAAGTGCAATTTGAAAGAATAAATTTAGGAAGAGAGTCGACATTTGGATCTACCAGACAGCAATAAAAAGCTGCAGCTGCAACTTGGGGGGGCATTTATTAATAGGAACATTTTCAAATATCTCCTAGCACTTGGTTTTGTACCACCGGATTGTAAAATGACTGGGGTTAGGTTTATTTGTGAAACCCCTTCATCTTCTGATTAGGGACGACGCGTCGACGTCATCGATGACGTCGACACAAAAAACATGTCTACGCAAAAACTGCACGTCGATGCGTCGTCACTCAGAATCAAAAAATGGCGGCGGCCGCGGCATCGAGTAGCAGCGAGTCGGGGGAGAAGAAGCTATCTCGTAACAGGATGCCAAAAGTATGGGAGTACTTTACACCTAATGGTAACGATTCGGTGGTCTGTGACCTGTGCAAAATAGAGATGGCATATCATAAAAGCACTACCACGATGCACCAGCACCTTAAGAGGAGGCACCCGGGAGCTGCTTGTGTGGACGAGAAGACACCATAAGTTTTCTTTTTTTTTTTCTTTCCTTGTTTGCAATGATTAACCACGTCATTCATCCAAACCGCACCACGTAACTTGTGCTCCAGCCTTGCACACACATAGGGTTGCCAACCGTCCCTTGAAAAACGGAATCGTCCCGTATTTATAAACTAAAGTACGCGTCCCGTATTGAGCTGAAAAGGAACACACTTTGTTCCGTATTACTGTGAGAGTCAAAAAATAGTCATAAAATGCCAATGGAAAATTAATAACAGGGCGCTTTATATGGAAACTTACGGTAAACTTGTCCAAGGCCCTCTCCTGCTCTCTGTGACCAATGAGCTGACAGCATATTCACACACGAGTATGACGATACAGAATACGCTCATCCTATTGGTCGAGGTACTGTTGAAGATAGCAGCAAAGCAGCATGTGACTGGCTGCCGTAAAACCACATTGAAGAAGAAGAAGAAGAAGAAGCAGAAGCAGCAGAAGCAGCAGCATGCGTGACAGCGATTCGGATGCCGACACTACGTTACAGGACGTTCGTCCTCTGATTAAAAAAAGAAGAAGAATGCAGAAGTACAGAGAGGAGTGGGAAAAATATAATACCTGGGTGGAAAAAGTGCGCGACAATGTTTATAAAGCGCACTGCACGGTGTGCTGGCGCACTTTTTCTATAGCTCATGGTGGACTGACTGACCTGAAACAACATGCTTCCAGTGGTGGGCACATGAGAAGCATAGTGGACAACAAAACTAGGGGGACCCTAGACAAATTTGTTGTCCACCAGGCAATGCCAGAGGCAGATATGGTATGTAAATAATGTTTTTTGTTTTTTTTAACCCTCTGGTTAAGGTTAATATGGGAAAGTAGCAAGTGCAATGGATGTCAGCATTGTATGGACAAAGATATTATAATATTATTTTTTGTGTAATAAACAAGTACAATTGATAGATGAGTACATTAAATAGATAAATAATACATTAAAATTAATTTATAGATGAATAATAGTATACTGTCTAGTACACACACATATATACAACCTTACACATTTCTTGCAAGTTCAAACAGATAGAGTTAGATATAACATGCATCATTTGTACTGTACAAGCAGTGGATATACTACACAAACTATACATATGTACAGTAAATTTTCTTCTTTTTTCTAATTTACAGGTGACTGCTGCAGAGGTAGCCCATACCTACCACACTGTAAAGCATGGTTTAAGCTATAACTCAGCTGACTGTGCGCTGAAGCTGACTCTCAGAACACTGAATGACTCCAGCATTGTCAAGAAGATGTCCTGTGGGAGGACAAAAGCTGAGGCAATTGTCACAGATGTCCTGTCTCCAAAGGCAATAGAGGAGGTGGTTAAAATTTTGAAAAGTGGTGGAAATCCACTCCCATTCTCTCTTCACACTGATGCCTCGAATAAGGGAAATCGGAAGATGTTTCCCTTGGCCGTGCAGTTTTTCATGCCAGAGAATGGGGTTGTCAACAAGGTGTTAGATTTTGTTGAAAATCCAGATGAGTCTGCAGAGGGAATAGTGAAAAAAATACAAAACTCTCTGGAAAACATGGGTCTATCCCTAGATCACGTTTCTGCATTCAGTGCTGACAACGCAAATGTGAATTATGGCAGCCACAACTCGGTCTTCACAAAATTGAGAGAGGCCAACAGTGAGATCCTTCGTGGCAACTGCCATGCACATATTGTCCATAACACAGTGAAAAAGGCCCTGGACAAGCTCTCAGTGGATGTGGAAAATATTGTCCTCAAGATATACAGTTTCTTTTCCAACTCTGCCAAAAGGAGAGAGTCCCTGAAGGAGTTTTGTGAATTCTGTGATGTTGAATTCCATGAAATCCTGCGCCATGTGGTGACAAGATGGCTGTCACTCAACCCTGCGATCACCCGCCTGCTGCACAACTGGGTCCCGCTGAAGTCCTATCTCATCAGCATTGGTGAAGAATGTCCAAGGCGCCTGAAAGAATTGCTGAAGTTGACAGAAGATGCTGCTGGAGTTGAGGAAGAGACATACATTGTTGAAGTGTACTTCCTCTTCTGTAATAATGTCCTGTCCCTGTTTGAAGAGGTGGTGAAAAAGCTGGAGAAGAATGTAACCACGTCCATTGACCTCTTCTCCATCATGGACTCTTTCCGGAGAAGACTAATTCGGAGAAGAGATGATGGGTTCTATGGGTACCTAACAAAACAAAAGCTCCAGCGTCTCTCGCCATCTGATGCCGATGTTGCCAGGCAGGAGTTTACAGCCTTCTTAAACCATGCCATCAGTTATGTCGAGAAGTGGTTTGACTTCTCAGAGGAAAACTGGCTCTTCCACCTGCAGCCCCTCTCTCTAGCATCTGGGAAGATCTCCTTTGATGACATGGGGAAGATAACCGACAAGATTTGCTTGGTTGGCAGGTAAGAATTAAACAATTGCCAGTGTAGTGATAGACCATGTTTTAATATTATGAATGGTTATGAACAAGTACAATTGATAGATAATATATACAAATAAATACATAATCATAAACTTAACATAACATAAAGTAGTTTACAAAATTATGAATATATACAATAAGATTTTTTTCCCATTTATTTACCACTGTAATTGACAACTTTTCATCTCTTCTGGTAGGCTGAACATCTCCATGGATGATCTGTATGAAGAATGTGTAACTGCAAATAGTCTTCTGGAGTGCCTCACTCAGGAGAAGGAAACCTGGCAGTCCAAAGGAACAGCGGAGAGGTGGATGGAGGTTCTACAGGCAGCTGACCTTCCCAACACCCAAGCTGCTGTATCCTTTGTCCTTAGCATCCCATCTTCCACTGGGTTTGTGGAGAGGATTTTCTCTTTTATGAAGAACAAATAGACTGATGTGCGGAACAAATGTTCCACTGAATTAATTAAAGGTGAGCTCATTGTCAGCCTCAATTATGAACTGTCTTGCTCAGAGTTTTACTCTGTAGCACTGAAAGACAAACAACTCCTCACTGCAGCAAGAGCTTAGAAGAAATACAAGTGGAAAAAGTAGGCCATCTCCACATAATGTGGCATTGAGCTGTTGAGTTAATAAGCTATTTTTTTCTGTTTTACTACAACTGTAGCCTATAGTCATGGCCTTTGTGGCACAAATATGTTTACAAGTTTTCTAAAGACTTTCTGTTTGCACTTTTGTTATTGCACTAAAATATGCACTGTTACAGGATGGATGTTCTGCTTTCTATCTATTGTTTTATATTAATTTATACAGTTTTAAGTTAAGCAGCACAGGTTTCTGTTTAAGAAGGATACTTATTTTATCCAGTTAATTTTGTTATTTTGTATTAAAGTGAATTGCTGGATAATAATTTGTTTTCCATGTGTCATTCAAAAATATGCATCGAATTCAATTCAGGTTCGAGTCAAATAGTTAAAAAATCGTTTCACTCACAAGAACACGGGCTAAAACAATTCACCACGCCAGGAAGGGTGAAGGCAATCAGGTCGGCCGGCCCTGCCGATGAGGTGTCCCTTATTTATTTTTCAGGGAGTTGGCAACCCTACACACACAGAACATGTGCCCACTTAAACACACACACACACGCCCCTCACACACTCGCCTCTTGTTGACACACTTTTTTTTAACTGACACAGACACACACTCCTCAAATACACGCTAAAGTTAGTTTTTTTTTAAATTTCTATGTCTGTCTTTTTTTTTTTTTTTTTTTTTTTTTTTTTAATACAACATTCATTGTTGTTTTCTAACTTTCAACTTTTAGGTTAATGTATTATTATTATTATTATTATTATTATTATTATTATTATACTTTATTGGTATGGGCAGATCATTTAGAAATATATATTTTTATTAACCTGTGCACTGTGTTTGTGATTTATGTTTTCAGGGACAGAGATAAGCATAAAAGTTTGGAAGACTACTATCAGATGAAAAAAACCCACACCCCCTGCACCCCCCAAGAGGCTGCTGCACTTACTGAGAGCATACTTTTGATGATTGTAAAGGACATGAGGCCTCTTGCTATCATTGAGGGCGAGGGATTTAAAGAAATGCTCACCACTTTTATTTTATTATTCTTTGTAAAGTCCTGGGAGCTCCAGTAACTACTAAAAGTTAAACTACTGTTCACTAAACTGTAATAGGCCTAATACTTGAATTTATTTGTTATTTATTTCACAGACTTAAATGTTTAGGCTAAGTTGCTGCTGTCACACATTGTGTTGTTTTGTAAATTGCAGCTGTCACCGCTGCTGTTTTTTTAAATTTATTTTATGTTGATAAGATTTTGGTTCAGATTGTGTTTTTTGCAGTTTTATTTATTGAAGGAAAGTTTTATTTTATTATTTTTTTATTATAGGATTCCATTGCACTACAACTGTGTGCACTTTATTGTTGTATTGTTCAATACAATTAATTTTTGAACTTGAAAGAAGAAATTTGTGTTTTATTCATGGAGATAAATTAGCATTAATTGCTATATAGGTCAAATTATGGGGAGATAATTGATAATCGAATCGAAATCTAATCGAATCGGATTTAAAAATAAATAGTTAGATTAATCGATGCATCGAAAAACTATTTTCTAGATTAATCGATTACAAAAATAATCGTTTAACCCAGCCCTACTTCTGATGCATACTCTGTTACAAAACAGAAACAATTGGATGCTCTGAACATTTTGTAATTGCCTACCTGATC
The DNA here is from genome assembly GCA_018398805.1 of Hirundichthys speculiger. Taxonomy (NCBI): domain Eukaryota; kingdom Metazoa; phylum Chordata; class Actinopteri; order Beloniformes; family Exocoetidae; genus Hirundichthys; species Hirundichthys speculiger. Next base: position 22,022 of record JAGFBZ010002454.1, on the reverse strand, counting down.
TTTATCTCTAATTGAAGGTAATTTTTTAAATCAGCAAATGTGCTTGATTGTAAAATGTTACATGCTGTTTTTTTTCTGGCCTGTGCTTCCAACACTCACACATACCAAGAGTGAAAACAGTAATGCAAATCTTTCAGCACAGATTGCACTTACATTCTCGTTGTCACAGCACTGGAGCTGCAAAATATTTTCACGAAGACTGTGAGAATTAGGCTGTCAGCTCCCTTTCAGCTCTAAATAAATGCATACTTGCATCATGGTCATGCTAAAGAAAAGCATCTTGAGCTGACTTGTTAAAATATTGTTCCTCCCAGTACAAGCTGATAACAGAGTAAAATGATGTTATTGCTTGGCTAAAGTCTTGAGTCTAAAATTCCAGCATAGTCCCACCGTATCGTGGCAGCACATTGTAGCAACTCTGCTGGTATTTGGCGCCCTTTTTATAATCTGTTGTGATGAGTAGCCATGACATTGGGACAGTTCTTAATATGAGGAAGCAGCTGGTCGAGCTTCCCTAAACCCAAGTAATGTGCAGTATATGCCCACAAATCAAGATGGGCTGAACAGGAGTTGCTGTGCAGAATGGAAAGCAGTGAGGAGGGAGTTGAGAGCATTTCTTCCCTCAGTCGTCATGGGAAATGTGAGATCAGGGGAAGATCAAACAGATGAGCTTGGAGCATTGATGAGAACACAGTGGAGATATCAGAAGTGGAATAGTATGCATTATACCGAAACATGACTGACCTACAAACATAACAGGTTTATCTATCCATGGTGATTTTCAACCACACCACCTCTGTGGTAATCGCAATTAATCACGTTATGTCCCTGATTAATCATGATTAATTGCATTGTATATGCAAAAACAAATAATGAATTCAAAAGTAGCATAAAATGCACTTTTATTGAAATGCTCTGCTGCCATATGAACAAAAAAGCCATAACATTTGTTGTTCAAACACTTTTAACATCGGCACTTGTCAGTAACACATATTTAGTGTAAATCTCATCTTAAAAAAATGTAAAATAAAAACAAGCTTATTGTTACTGCCATGGGCATTAATGTCATCCTGTTTTTATAAAAAAAAGTCTACAAACAAAATCCAACAAAATGATTGTGGCTCAGCACAATCAGAACATTAAAACAGGCAATTTCTGAGGTAACAGCAGAAACATTTAAAGGTTCAAGGTTAAAGTTCAACTTGGCAGTGGTTACAAATAATCTTGTTTCTGTCGAATCCTCCTTCTGGGAGAACTTTAAAATGAAAATGTCAATGTTAAAGTTCAGTAACTTTACCAATCTGTGTATCATTCATCCATTTTCAAAAAAAATTAAAAAGTGACATTTTATTACGTTTTTTTAATCTAACACACACACACAAAAAAAAATGTCTGTTTTTTTTTTTTTTTTTTTTTTTTTTTTTTTTACATATATTTCAATCTTAGACTTGGATCAAAAATATTAAATTAAAAATCGGGCCACAGAACTGAATTTGTTTTATAATCGAGGACTGGACTTTCTGTCGTCGTTACACATCTGTGCCACTAGATGGAGCCGCACTGCAGTAACCAGCAAGAGAATAGCAGACAGTGAACACATGGAGCAGATCTGATGGAAAATGGAGGAATGACGCGAAAGTTTTGTTGCAGTGCAGAATTTTTTTTTTTAGACAGAATTGTTAATATTGCTACCTGAGTTCCTACCCGAACTGTAAAGTACACAGATTTTTACCGTTCTCCATGTCTGTTTTAGCTTTTCCGCATATTTACCTGATTCCGGTTCCGCAGCAGTCAGTAACAGACAAACTAAAGCACGTGAGCAACATGCGTTAATGCCATTGAAATAAATGTCGGCGTTATAAATTCATGAGTTAACGCGATAATAACGCGTTAACTTGCCCAGCCCTAATATATATATATATATATGTAACAGATTGAAGAAGGACCCTCGTGTTTGTCTATTGTTATGTGAAACTCCTGCTAAAATATGTAAAGTCTGTTGGTTTCCCTGCAATGAGCGGCGAGTTGGCGCCATCTGCTGGTAGCCTGCCTTCTATAAGTTTGACCGGAAACCGAGTCCATTCAGCAGTTCTGCAGTTGACTGCTCCCGGTAAGGCAGGCTCCGGTCATTCTCCACAAACTACCTCTATGAAACAAATATTACATTCTGTTGAAAATGCACAGCCATGTGGTAGCTTTTTGTTATATTGTCGGGGTGTATTTTCCTTTCTACTGTTTGTTATCCCCTACCCTCATGTTGGCATGTTAGCTAGCTTAATTTCATCCATTAGTGAGGCTAATGCTTTTCTTCCCCATAGATGTCCGTGCAGATGGCTCTATTGGCATGTTCTTTTTATGCAAATGTGCTCATTGCAGGTAAATGTTTTAATAATTGTCTCGTATTGATTGTAACATGTCAGACGTTATGTTAATGTTCATGTTAATGTTTGTTGCACTGTCCACCATTATGGGGACAACGTGCACCGCAGTATTTTATAGTCACCATTAGGGGGTGCTATAAGACATGTTTTTTTTATTTGACAAGCATGTTTCTGCTCTTTTGCACTTTCTATCCTGTTCTTTCAATTCTAATTTTCTATTAAAAACTATAAGAAGTGATGATATTGGTTAAAAACAAATGGATATATTGTATCAAAACAGTTGTAAAAGTGAAGAAAAAAACCACTATACGATCGCCTGTATTCAGCAGTTCTGCAGTTGACTGCTCCCGATGTCTGTGCAGATGGCTCTAACGGCATGCTCTTTTTATGCAAATGTGCTCATTGCAGATACATAAAAAAAGACTACATCATCACAGACTCACTGTGTGTTATTGGTGGGACGGGTCTACAACAGTTACATATATATATATATATTTATATATATATATATATATTATATATATATATATATATATATATATATATATATATATACACTACCGGTCAAAAGTTTTTAGAACACCTCCAGTTTTCCAGTTTCTATAGTAATTTACGGTACATTACTTAATGTTAATGTCTCAATGTAATCTGAAATTAATGTATAGAACAAATAACAACAATTAGATATTTGAAAAAAGATCATGAAATCTCTTTTACAAAAATATAACCACAATCTTTGAGTCATCAAAGTCGCCACTTTTTGCAGATATAACAGACAAACACACTTGTGTTAGTGGATTTCTTTCTACAATGGAAATCTAATATGTTGGGAAGGTTCTTCCCAACACTGTCAGAAGTTTCCAGAAATGTGTTGAACTTGCAGGTTGTTTGCTTTCATCTTTCTCTCCAGTTCATCCCAAACCAGCTCAATGGGGTTCTGGTCTGGACACAGGGCTGCCATTACATCATTTGAAGCCGACCGTCTTGTTTTTTTTCTTTTTAAGGTCATTCTGACAGAATGGATGTATGTTTTGGATCATTATCTTGCTGTAAGATGAACCCCTAAGCGACTAGGCGTAGACCAGAGAAGGTACTGGATGGCTCTGTAAAATGCCGTTGTAGCCCTTTTGGTCCAGGGTGTCAGTCGCTCTGTACAAGTCACCAACTCTGGATCCAGCAATCTGAATCTGTTGATTACTTAAGAGCTTTGTAAGTAATCAACAGAGGTTGGGACATCTGCGGGAATTGTTTGCATCAATTTCAAGACTTAATTTACATCCATTGTTGCTTGATCACTGAAAAAGACCCCCTCTTTTTTTTTTTTATAACTCTGAAATTTGTTTTGGCAATCTAAACTTTTTTTCCCACCTCTGGCAGTTTACTGCTTACCTTTGTACCATTTAAAGTTATTCACTGGACTTGACCCGCTTTAATTCAAATAAAAACAGGAAAAATAGGGTGTTCTAAAACTTTTGACCAGTAATGTATAAATATATATATATATATATATATATATATATATATATATATATATATATATATATATATATATATATATATAGCCTATATATTTTTTTTTTCTCATTAATTTCTCCAGCACCAATATAACTCAGTGTCACTGGGGATAAGTGAGGAGTTATTTTGTATTATCTAATTTAATTTAAATCAATCATCTTCAACAACAGCAAAGGCTGAAATATTAAAACCAGTTTCAGATATCAGAAACAAGCCAGTGTCTTAGATTTATTGTGTATGTCAGAGTGTAGGCTCTGAAGGGAAGAGGTAGTTAGTAATCTATTCCTGTTATATGTCTCTGTCTGAGTTCTGCAAGCTACATAGTAAATCACACTCAAGTGTCTTTTGGTTGAAATGCTTACAAACATTTCCAGATTGGACTCCCTGTGTCTCAATCCACTGGTTATGATTGTGGGCTCCTACACAAATAACCTCTTTGCAGATATGAAGTGGTGTCATTTGTGTTTCTGCAAGGCTTTCATATACACCACTTTTACTCAAAGTGGTTCTCAAAGGCTGTGATACACAACAAGAATGCATCACAAAACTACAGGCCACACCAACTCGAACAAACACTGACTCATCCTCTTATACTGCACATGATTAAATAGGAAAGGATTTCAATGAGCTTGGATACTATTCAAACATAGAAGCTGCAAGCTTTTATGCTGTTCAGTATTCAGAAACAACCTCAGCATTATTCCACCCAAAACAAAGCTGAGCAGAGTGCTGTACTCAATCAATTCTGATGCAAGAAATGGGTGAGAAACCCGTGTGGTCAATAACACCCAGACTTGCTCTTTAAACTCTAATTTTATTCTTGACTAGTTCAGTTTATTCTCAAATTTTGAGAAAAAAATTAAAAGGAATAAACAAGCACCTTGTGTTTTTGTCCTTCGTTCAAAGGACAAAAGCAATGATTTTGTTTCAGAATTGATTCATGAAAGGAGGAAAGCTATTGAAACTGCAATGATATCAGAGCTGCAGAGATACCAGATGATAACTCATTGCTGCTTGTTCTGCAGAAAAGGGAAAAGTGAGAGCAAGAAAATGTAACATTAAAAAGAATATCTGAGCAGGTGAGAAAAAAGAGATGTGCTGCAATTTGTCTCCTCCAAGAAGAAGTGATTGTTTTCTATTTGCACATTGTTTTTTCCCTTTTATATTCTCTCCTTTCTTTTGAATGCAATGTTGCATGAAATCAGAGGTGTGATGAGAAGATGCAAACATGATCCGTGTGCATGTGTGTGTAGAATTACCTGGTCTCACACGGAGCAAAATAAACACACCCAAAAGTTGTTACATCTGCACTGCAACTGAATATGCAACAGATATTTTTATAAGACAATTTTAATTATCTCAAGCTGCACATTTCATTTGAAATGTATTTATAATGCATTTTATGTTTCTGATTTTTTCTTAAGTGAAAATATGGAAAAATTGTGGAAAGTGCAGACGTTCATCCGCGTACCACCAGAGAGCGCTAGCGTACCACTGGTGGTACACGTACCACAGTTTGCGCACCACTGACCTGGTAAATTAAAAAAAATAGAAAATAAAAAAATTAGAAGGATCATAATTTTTGGTCTGTATCAGGCAAAAACATCCAAAGAGACTGCTGAAACGAGTTGAGTTGAGAGCTGCCTGATGTACAATTAAAACCTCCAAAGATGGTGAACCAATTTGGATCAATCAGGAACAAATGTGGTCAGAAAACAAATCATTGCAACTGGAGATAACTTAAACTTTTGGTGAGATCTAATTTAAGAAAATCTAGAAAAGAAATGATAATTTCCTGAATTCCTGCTCAACATGTGTCATTTCACTTGATTTCTTACAGAATGTTATTTTCTCCATTCAGGGGTTTGCAAGGTAAAACTGTCCTGTTCTCACAGGTGGATTAATCTTCAGTTTGCCTGTAATGAAGACAGATCTCCTCTGGCCTTCTCTGTCTCTGGCTGCATTGACCTGCAGCTTCTGTTGGCTCTTTTGTTGCATTTTTAGTGACATCAGGCGAGACCAACGAATTAACCCCCACTTTTACATAAATACAGTAAATTCTCATATTTTCCTCATTCCATTTGTGGAATATGATATTTTTTTTTCCAAATTTGACACTTGGGAGACTCAAGAGTTTGCTCCTGCCATAAAATACTGGTGAAATCATTTTGAGGCTGTTCTATCAAAAAACAAAGACATTTTGAAAGATTTACTCGGGTTTCTAAGATGATTGTTGGACAGTTTGAGTTCCTCAGAGTGGAGCCATCTAAGTGGTTTACACTCATCAAAACTCAAAAGATCTTTTGTTCCTGCATCCAGCCAGCGTCACGGATCATCAAGGCCGGTGAGGTTTTATCAATACAGTAAGAAATCCCAGACTTACCTCAGTTATATTACAGCTGTTAACATTTTTTTTTTCTCATCATCTAGCCAAAGCATCTAGTATGTATATGTAATTTAATCTTATAGCAGACTTTTTTTCATGGGAGTGTGAAGGGTGAATGTGTCCTTATCCTGTCCTCTCTGGCAGTAAATTCTAACATCCTTTATTGACATCCTAAATTCTGATTTCGTCAGAGAGGACTAAAAAAACACCAGCAGTGAAACATTTAAAGACAAGACAGTTAAAGAGACTGGACAGTGAGGGTGTGGTGTGTGCTGGGTTGTGAAGTGTGAGGGGTGTTGTGTAGTGGATTGTGTTGTGACAGCGAACAGACTTAAAAGATAATATGTGGGAAGCAGAAACTACCAACAAGAAGACTGGATGAACACCTTTTACCGAGCTATAGACCTGAATATGGAGAATTGATTTAAGCATTATCAATTGATTGTGTTGACAGTGGGGGGGGGGGGGGGGGGGGGGGGGGGTTGTAAAGCATAAATTTGTCCGTGCTCATATACACTCACTTGTACCAACTGTCATCACCATTACCATCACCACTCTCCTTATCTTAATCCAGCTCAAATCCTCCCGCAGGTGAGAAAACACCAGCTGACTCCCACCACCAAGGACCAGACTGGCCCTGGCCTTAATATTCAGTGCTTTTATTTTGAAGGCGTATCGTCTAGACCTCGACATAAATCTGGTGCTTCAGATTTTACCGGCAGTTAAAAAAGTGTTTCTGCAAGACTGAGCGTGAGACAAATAGTAAAGTGTACCCAATATACATGAAACGTGCTAGCACCTGACTAAGAAGAGACACAAGGTTTGTTTTTGTTCACTTTTACGCCACAGTTTCATGTCGTCTGTTTAATGTTTAATGTCATAATTAGCGGTAGCTGCTATCGGCAGCACTCAATCTGCATTGAAGTGAGACGAAGCTAAGCAATACGTTGGTTGTCTTATTAATGCAACAGGGTGTGTTTTCTATCTTTTGTGTAAGGCCTGATAAGGTTAAAACTGTATTGGAGTAAAGGGAAATGGTTAAAAAAAACATGTTTAGTTCATGGTAATACGACACTTCATTGGAGATTTTCTTTTGATCTGATAAAAGCAGTTTAAATTAATTTCATTTCAGTAAAAGAAAGGGTAACTGTATTTTCTTCTCTTTATAGCTCTTACGGTGTGTTCATTCAGTGCATTCTTCAATGGATCACAGTTCAACAATAAAGGAATACGAACCATCAGTTTGAGAGTTTTACCATCACTTAGTCGGGACGCTACAATGGTGCTGTATAGTATGAAGTCCTAAAGGCCATACAATATGCTACCCTGAAAACAATTGTGGTATTGTGAAAGTCAACTTCAATTAATGTCAAATAATGCAGTTAATGGTTTGGTAACTTCTGTTTGTTTATTTATTTTGTTGTGTGCAGACCCTGGTGCACCAACTGCTGTTCATGTAACTGAAATGTTCAAAAAGCTTCTGGAAGCTGAAAAACAAAAAGTTGGGTAACAACAGGAGACGATCGAAATACTGAAGTTGGACAAGGCTCTTCTCCAGGAACAACTCGTGAAGAAAGATGACCTTATCCAGGAGCTCATGAACAAAATGCCTGAAACCACAGAGAAGGCATTCTTGGCTGCCTTATTCATGATATAAGAAAGTACAACAAATATACAGTTTTTTTTGAAAGAGTCACATTGTTAATAAAAACAAATTTCATAATGTTTTGTGTTGTTCTCTCTTGAATAGATTAAAAATGTGTATTTTTCTTCAAGCAAACCACTTATCGTGACTTATGACCAGTTTGTAATGTGTTATATCAGCCTATAGCTGAGCAGTTTCATCACTTTACTTGAAGCACCCAATGACCATTTAGAGTGACTTATAATCACATTATAATGCATTATACTAGTGATTATAATGCATTATACCAGTGATTATAAGACATTACAAAGAGTTTTAATATATGACAACTATGATCTTTATAAAATCCTTTGATCCTTGCAACAAAAATTGGTGAGCAAGGGACCAGCAGTTATAACATATTATAGTACCTGACCTTATAAGTGATCATAACATACTTTATAGTGTGTGTCAAGTGACCCAGGTGAAGTTGGAATTATCCCAGCTTTGTTGATGAGATTTTACTGATATAATGTAGTGGATTAACAGAAGAGTGGTAATTAATGTGATTTGTAATCACATTATTCAATGATCAGAAAGATGTATTATTAAATCTATGATTTATTTCTCGTTGGATCAAGACACTGTGGGTCTGTGCTGTCAGCGGCTGAGGTAAGCTGCCGTGGGTCACTGTGTACCCAGGGGAATAAAAACAACGGCTATGTTTATCAAAACAGGAGAAGAGATCATGCAGCAGCGGGTGATGTAATGTAAACACAGCTTCTAAGTCAAAACAAAGGCAGGAGTGGAGCTGCCGGAGGTCACTGTGTGCCGCAAATGGAATGTAAAACAACCCATATGTTTATCAAAACAGGTGTAGAGATGAGATGAGAACTGAATAAATATTATATGGGGTTTATAAGGTAAAAGTCCCAAAGAAATGAATAATTAGCCATGAGGATACTGCTAAAATAGAGGGGAAATAAATTGAACGAATTATGAATTAAGGTTTTGATAAATTAGGCTACTTGTTGATTAACTGGTTATCCCAAACAACTCTGCAGGCAGAACTACGGAGTCATAACAGAAGCAGGAGAGAGTGCGTAAGTGTAAACATAAGTTACTTCACACATACACAACACTGGGGCCAGGTGTCTGGGTCAAATGGCGATAAGGGTGGCAGCTCAGAGTGGCCTTGGCGAAGTGGCAGAGTGGAGGGCTGCAGACGGCAGATCATTTACTGAATTCTGTTATTAAACACGAACCAATCAATCAATCAGTTAATGTAACGTTGGAACATACATTGATAAGTAGATCGTTAGAAAAAGGGTTAGCGTTAGCTGATAAGCTTTAGCTTAACGGGCTGTATAGCCACGTAAACAAGGTAACCTTGGATTGGTGGTGCCATGATGTCATGATGATTAAGGTGAACGCCCCTGCCAAATCTGTAACATATGAAGTCATTGTGGGACGTGGCCTGTGAGTTATGCATGATGTAAAGGACGGATTATGTAAAATTATGCACGCCTCTGTATATGTGAATAACCAATCAGAAGTGTCATGTGAGTTTGAGGGAAATTATGTATGCATATGCAAAGGTGAGAGAACCAATCAACAGTTCGGGGCTGGGGGCAGGCTGGACGAGAGAAGGAGATAGAGAGAGAGAGAGCGCATAAAAAGAGAAGGCAGAGGGACTCTGTGTGGATTCCTGGAGCGTCTTCAGACGAAGAAGGACTAGCTGGGACCTGGACGAGCAACCCCCATCTGGAGGATTAACTGGAAGGAATTACTTCAAGAAAAGAAGACAGAAAGACGCTTGGAACAGGATCGACGAATTTTTCCCAATTCTTGAAGGAATAATTGGAGCCTTTTTTGGTTAGCCTAGCTCACCGCTAGCAAGGAGGAGGGGCCGAATCAGCATACCTGCAGGCCTGATCGTTTGAGCTCTCTCTCTCCCTCCCTGCCCAGCGGCCTTGAAAACGCATGATGGCCACATGTGTCCCTCAGCCTGTCCTTGACCAACCAGATGAACTGATCAGTAAGCCACAGCTTTAATTTGCCTTTTTAGAATTAGAATTGTTTAACCAATCAATGCTGTTGCTTAACCTTGCTAATCTGCTTTAATAAATGTAAAAACTATCATAAGACGTCGTTGTGGACATTACATCTGTATTCAGAATTTTGAAGACTTGTTTATGCCTCTGCACTAACACACAGGTTCTTATGGGTTATTCTAGCCACAATATTGTCAAATTGTCCCTGAGGCTTGCTGTCCGAGCCACTAAAGTTTTCCTAGCCTGTAACAAGAGCCCAGATCGTGAGAGGAGAGCTGCCGTTAACAGACGTGACCGATAGCTGGACTTCGAGCCACCCGGCTATTCCTCTGAGGACAGTTATTGGAGTGAGCGGGCCATACGTTTGGAAGTAGGCAGTGAGAGCTAGGCGTATCTCCTCGACACCAGCTTAAATAAGTTGAGGAAATCTAGTGAGGAACCTCTCCTAGACCGCAACTTCTTACCCGTAGGATGGAGAGCTGGTCCCGGTGACAGACTCTGCTAGTCAGAGACTGAACCAAAACTGGGGGATCTTACATTTGGCACCCGAACAGGGACCTGAAAAAGTGAGTTTCAGGTCCAACTAATCTGGACCCCCCGGATAAAAAATTGTGCAGCAGGAGGGAGCCTGCGCAGGCACAGAAGATCGACTCCCCCATGAGGAAAGCGAGGGGGGGCCGAGCAGCCCGCAGTAATTGCAGGGAGCAAGCGGGATTGAAGAGGAGCGAAGGTCGACGGAGAATTTCTAGAGGAAATCCCAAGACTGCGTGGAATAGCCAACCAGTCTGAACCTTATCCCTGACCCCGATTTGGTACCTAGGGAGGCTTTAAGGAACAGACGACTCGATCAGACAAAGACAGAGAAGAGTGAGAAGAATGAGAAGAATGGCGACAGACCAGAAGAACCTTAACCCAGAAGAAATGGCCCAGAGTCAGACAAAGGACAAGAAACCTTCTGACCTAAGCCTCAGTATGAAGGACAAAGAATTGGATGAACAGCAGACCACGCCCACACCATTGATACGGAGTTGTGTAGAAGAGATGAACCTGGATTTTCGCCAGATACAGCTCGGGGATGGACCTAGCCAAGAAGATACAGAGAAGAAGAACTGGGGTGGTGATGAGCCCTCAGTGGGGTCGCCCCCACCAAGGAAGCGGACCGTAAAAAACGGAGAGGGCACTCATCCGAATCCTCGCCACCAAAAGGACGACAAGAAAAGACGGCAGAGGAATCCCCAGGGTTGAAACATAGGCGTGTTCCCCCAACTTGGCCCTCCTTTTCCCCTATAGAAGGGATCGCCCCGGACCTTGAAATGGTGCCCCCGGAGGCGAAGAGAGTGACCCTGAGGAATGGAGCCTGGGCCTATAGCTACATAGGGAGCATCGGGGGGGTCAGCAGTGATGCCCTGATAATCTTTACCGATGCTAAAGGAGAGGCCCACCATGCTGAGGTGAGAGATCAGCTATGGAAGGCCGGAGAGGGCTATAGGCAGGAAGTCAGGCGACTCAATATAACCCGGACGGGGGTAGGCATGGCAAGTGGGGGACGTCTGCCCCATTATTCTATAGTTCATGTGAGAATTGACCAACATCAGGGAGGTCCAGGAATGAAGGAGTACCTGCCGGTGATGATAGAGGCCCTGGAACGGGGTCTGGGGAAGGCGAAGGAGATAGAGAGAGAGAGAGCGCATAAAAAGAGAAGGCAGAGGGACTCTGGGTGGATTCCTGGAGCGTCTCCAGACGAAGAAGGACTAGCTGGGACCTGGACGAGCAACCCCCATCTGGAGGATTAACTGGAAGGAATTACTTCAAGAAAAGAAGACAGAAAGACGCTTGGAACAGGATCGACAAATTTTTCCCAATTCTTGAAGGAATAATTGGAGCCTTTTTGGTTAGCCTAGCTCACCGCTAGCAAGGAGGAGGGGCCGAATCAGCATACCTGCAGGCCTGATCGTTTGAGCTCTCTCTCTCCCTCCCTGCCCAGCGGCCTTGAAAACGCATGATGGCCACATGTGTCCCTCAGCCTGTCCTTGACCAACCAGATGAACTGATCAGTAAGCCACAGCTTTAATTTGCCTTTTTAGAATTAGAATTGTTTAACCAATCAATGCTGTTGCTTAACCTTGCTAATCTGCTTTAATAAATATAAAAACTATCATAAGACGTCGTTGTGGACATTACATCTGTATTCAGAATTTTGAAGACTTGTTTATGCCTCTGCACTAACACACAGGTTCTTATGGGTTATTCTAGCCACAATATTGTCAAATTGTCCCTGAGGCTTGCTGTCCGAGCCACTAAAGTTTTCCTAGCCTGTAACAAGAGCCCAGATCGTAGAGGAGAGCTGCCGTTAACAGACGTGACCGATAGCTGGACTTCGAGCCACCCGGCTATTCCTCTGAGGACAGTTATTGGAGTGAGCGGGCCATACGTTTTGGAAGTAGGCAGTGAGAGCTAGGCGTATCTCCTCGACACCAGCTTAAATAAGTTGAGGAAATCTAGTGAGGAACCTCTCCTAGACCGCAACTTCTTACCCGTAGGATGGAGAGCTGGTCCCGGTGACAGACTCTGCTAGTCAGAGACTGAACCAAAACTGGGGGATCTTACATTTGGTGCCCGAACAGGGACCTGAAAAAGTGAGTTTCAGGTCCAACTAATCTGGACCCCCCGGATAAAAAATTGTGCAGCAGGAGGGAGCCTGCGCAGGCACAGAAGATCGACTCCCCCATGAGGAAAGCGAGGGGGGGCTGAGCAGCCCGCAGTAATTGCAGGGAGCAAGCGGGATTGAAGAGGAGCGAAGGTCGACGGAGAATTTCTAGAGGAAATCCCAAGACTGCGTGGAATAGCCAACCAGTCTGAACCTTATCCCTGACCCCGATTTGGTACCTAGGGAGGCTTTAAGGAACAGACGACTCGATCAGACAAAGACAGAGAAGAGTGAGAAGAATGAGAAGAATGGCGACAGACCAGAAGAACCTTAACCCAGAAGAAATGGCCCAGAGTCAGACAAAGGACAAGAAACCTTCTGACCTAAGCCTCAGTATGAAGGACAAAGAATTGGATGAACAGCAGACCACGCCCACACCATTGATACGGAGTTGTGTAGAAGAGATGAACCTGGATTTTCGCCAGATACAGCTCGGGGATGGACCTAGCCAAGAAGATACAGAGAAGAAGAACTGGGGTGGTGATGAGCCCTCAGTGGGGTCGCCCCCACCAAGGAAGCGGACCGTAAAAACGGAGAGGCACTCATCCGAATCCTCGCCACCAAAAGGACGACAAGAAAAGACGGCAGAGGAGAGGAATCCCCAGGGTTGAAACATAGGCGTGTTCCCCCAACTTGGCCCTCCTTTCCCCTATAGAAGGGATCGCCCCGGACCTTGAAATGGTGCCCCCGGAGGCGAAGAGAGTGACCCTGAGGAATGGAGCCTGGGCCTATAGCTACATAGGGAGCATCGGGGGGGTCAGCAGTGATGCCCTGATAATCTTTACCGATGCTAAAGGAGAGGCCACCATGCTGAGGTGAGAGATCAGCTATGGAAGGCCGGAGAGGGCGGAGAGGGCTATAGGCAGGAAGTCAGGCGACTCAATATAACCCGGACGGGGGTAGGCATGGCAAGTGGGGGACGTCTGCCCCATTATTCTATAGTTCATGTGAGAATTGACCAACATCAGGGAGGTCCAGGAATGAAGGAGTACCTGCCGGTGATGATAGAGGCCCTGGAACGGGGTCTGGGGAAGGCGAAGGAGATAGAGAGAGAGAGAGCGCATAAAAAGAGAAGGCAGAGGGACTCTGGGTGGATTCCTGGAGCGTCTCCAGACGAAGAAGGACTAGCTGGGACCTGGACGAGCAACCCCCATCTGGAGGATTAACTGGAAGGAATTACTTCAAGAAAAGAAGACAGAAAGACGCTTGGAACAGGATCGACGAATTTTTCCCAATTCTTGAAGGAATAATTGGAGCCTTTTTGGTTAGCCTAGCTCACCGCTAGCAAGGAGGAGGGGCCGAATCAGCATACCTGCAGGCCTGATCGTTTGAGCTCTCTCTCTCCCTCCCTGCCCAGCGGCCTTGAAAACGCATGATGGCCACATGTGTCCCTCAGCCTGTCCTTGACCAACCAGATGAACTGATCAGTAAGCCACAGCTTTAATTTGCCTTTTTAGAATTAGAATTGTTTAACCAATCAATGCTGTTGCTTAACCTTGCTAATCTGCTTTAATAAATATAAAAACTATCATAAGACGTCGTTGTGGACATTACATCTGTATTCAGAATTTTGAAGACTTGTTTATGCCTCTGCACTAACACACAGGTTCTTATGGGTTATTCTAGCCACAATATTGTCAAATTGTCCCTGAGGCTTGCTGTCCGAGCCACTAAAGTTTTCCTAGCCTGTAACAAGAGCCCAGATCGTGAGAGGAGAGCTGCCGTTAACAGACGTGACCGATAGCTGGACTTCGAGCCACCCGGCTATTCCCTCTGAGGACAGTTATTGGAGTGAGCGGGACATACGTTTGGAAGTAGGCAGTGAGACCAGCTTAAATAAGTTGAGGAAATCTAGTGAGGAACCTCTCCTAGACCGCAACTTCTTACCCGTAGTATGGAGAGCTGGTACCCGGTGACAGACTCTGCTAGTCAGAGACTGAACCAAAACTGGGGGATCTTACATGTGTTATGATTATTGTTATAAAGCATTATGATCAAGTTTGAGTGTTTATAATGTTAATTATACATGTTTATGAGCATACCATAAATATATGTATAATGCATTATCTATGTGGGCATTGACAGTGAGTTTCTAACAGTTATAACATACTATAATACCTGACCTTATAAGTTATTATAACAAACTTTATAGTGTGTTATAATTATTGTTATAAAGCAATATGATCATTTATGAGTGTTTATAACTATAGTTATACAGTGCTATAAGGTAATTATGACTCATAGTTATAATGTGTTATAGAGATAGGCGTCAAATAAAGTGTTACCAAAAAAACACTTTGTGGAATTGAATAAATCAGTTATTCAGCTCCTTTTTTCCTCCTCTATTTCAACTCAAACGTGAAGGTCATCAGCTAATTTAGTTGATGCAGTACCATGTTAATTCACGATCAAGTAAACGGCTTCACAATCCAGCATTCTGAACTGTTTAGATGTAGTTCATTAAAGAAATGATTCAGGAAACCAAAGTGCTGTTTTTTTTTTAAGATGGAAAAGACCAAATAAACTGAGACTTGGCAGCCTGATTGGTGAAAGAGCTGCAGAGCACTTCTCACTCTAAAAACCTGAGGAGAGACAAGTTTCCTTGACACTTAAAGAACTAATAATGAAGTTCATCTAGATAAGCTTTGAAAGAAAGTAGTAAAGATGGATAAAATGATGAGATCGAATCATTTAGTTGCAGCACAAAGACACACTTAAACAAGTTGACTGAAAAGTCAACTTATGCTCGTCAGTAAAAATAAGACGAGCATTAACGTTTTGTTGGAAAACCATAGATAAACAGTGACAGAACAGCATAAATCTGTCACTCTCTTAAAAATAACCTGCGCCATGAGGGAAAAAAAAAGCTGTGATGAATTACATCGCTAAGTTTAACACACAGCAGTGCCAAAGCTCGCTGAGGCAAAGAGGAGGAGGATATCTGGAGGAGCAAAGAAGCACCGCATTTGGTAAATTGGTTCCAGAGTATAATGAGAGCTCATCTAACCTGTGCAGGGAGGATGAACTTTCATGCACATCTACTGAAGTCTCAGCTAGCCTTGTGGAGGCTCCGCTTTAACTGGATTAACAACAAAAGCCAAGCTCAATAACTAATAGGCCTCTTCTTCCTCCTCTTTCTATCTTGGCATCTTCCCTCTCCCTGAGAGCAAGGCAGAGATGAAGAACACTTTTATGTGTTCTGCTGAATTAAACATGCAGCGAAGAGCTTGTACTGGGCGTTAACACTGAAGCAAATAGAAAGAAGGAGAATATGGTGAAAAAAAGGTGAAAAAAACACAATTTGCCTCACAGGAATCTCCAGAGAGTTGCTGAGCATTCTTTACAATTAAAAAGACCCGTTGCTAACAGACTGAGCCAAAAAAAGCCAAACAAGACAGCCTTTTTTTCACTAATTGGATGGGTTGAAAAAGGACTGTCAGTTGTTGTTGGGTGGGAACAGCCAATCAGCAAGCGGAAGGATGGAATAGTGTTCAGAAACAGTCCTCTGAGGTTTCCTACCCACCTCCAGCTTTTATTGACTCAACCAGTGGTCATCACCCTTTTTTTGTGCCACGGACCAGCTTAATGTGAGGTAATATTTTCACGGACTACTCAGTAAAATGTGCCACAGATAAATACAACAAAATAAAATGATACGACCGGCATAAAAACTGTTATTTTCTATATACTATAGTAAACGTGAATCCGCTGTGTATTCATGTGCAACTTTACTAGTGGCGTCCTCGTAACATCCCACCAACAACAGAACATCGGTAACATTCTCTGGAAAGACACACACGTTTGTTTTTTTACTCATTTTGCCAGCTTGGGGGGGTTACTGATCACCTGACCGAGACACAGGTCTTGAAGTCTTGTCATGTGTCAAGAGTAAGTCATAGATGAATGTAATGGAGAGAATCTGTACATTTTTTTTTTTTTAAGTAAAACATCATTTAGACTCAGATAATAAATCAAACGGTAATAATAGAAGGGATTTATTTTTTTCTCTGCGGCCCGGTACCAAATGACCCATGGACCGGTACCGGGCAGAATCTTGGGGCCAATGGACTGGGCTACACGAGTAACAAACAAATCTGGCCACCTCTAAGGCTGCATGGTTAATAACTTCCTTTTTCAAACTCATTCAGCCCCAGATGGCTTGCAAAAAAAAACAAACCCTAACCCTAACAGATCCTCTCTCTTCAGGGGCTTTTGCTTTTATGCTTTTACAGTTGCTTTTACAGTTCTGCCTTTGCTCCCCACTGACTCTCAGTTTCTCTGATCTGAGAACAGAAAGTCTCCCTTTTTTTCTCTCGTCCTATTTGGTATTCCCCAGATGGAGCAGTGAGCAACCACCCTCATCCTCCATCCTCCCCTCCCTCTGTTCCAGCCTCTTTCCCTTCGACAGAGCCATGTGATCTGCTACAGTCTATTCTGCACCAGGAGCAAGATTATGTTCAGGGCTGCAACTTCATGGCACATGTCATGAAATATGCCATGTGAGACAGTGAGGCAAGCTCAGGATCAGGGAACAGTACCTGTAACTATTACAAACCCATTTTCAACTCGCTGCAAGAGGGGAAAGTCTGTGTCAGTCACCATAAAAGCAGAAATCTCAACGTGGATTTAAGAAGAGTATCATCTAAGATGAGGCACAAACCAGAAAAAGTTGGGACAATATCAAAAATGCAGAGAGAAAAAAAACATTTTCAGAAATTTTCTTTATTTCTTTGCAGACAATATGAACCCAAGGTAATAGATAATTTCCATGAAGTTAGAATTAATAAAATGCACCCAAATCCACCTGTCAATCACCACAACACAGACTTACATTACCAGATGACACTCAAAACTTGACTCATCAATTAGGAAACTGACATCATCATCGTTTTGTTTTTTTTTGTTTTTTTTTTTTTGATGTCAACATTTGGTTAGATATCAGTAGGAAAAACATTTCAAGTCAACACAAACTTGAAAAAAAAAGGACAATAGCAGTCAGAAAAAAAAACTGCATTGGATTTTTGAGTCCAAGTTGAGTCTGTGCAAGTGCAACTTGCAAATGCAGGGAACTGTGAGATATAAAAGTCTTTTGACTGAAATCTCACTGTAGAGTGGGCAAATGAGTATGAGTATTCTAGCTGAGGGTGCAACCATGGTACAAGACTTTAGGACTAATTAAGCGCCATAGTTCTGATGAGAATTGACTAGTTCAATATTAAAACGCCTTGAGAAACCCCTGGAGAAATGATGCACTGACACATACGATGGATGAATAAAGGAAACATATGGAGGGGGATGAAACTGGGTTCCTCCAGAAAGCCAGGGTCTTTATATTCAGAGTGAAAATCAGTGACAACTTTAATGGGGAAAAAAAACAAAACAAAATGTCTATCAAACATAAACAGTCAAAAAAATAAAAAATAAAAAATGTATTATGTAGATAGTGGGACTCTAGAGTTTAAAGCCACTCTATGTGGCTATACCACTTCTGACCACATGTGGTTGACAAATGCCACTTCTCACTAGATGTGGTTGACAATATGGCACTAATGAGTGGGGACGGTGCGGCACGCCTTGTAATTCCACTTTGCCCCACTAGACCTGCGATAAGACAGTGGGCCCTATCTTGCACCTCCTGCTACCCAATACCCAATACCCATTACCTGCAATTTTCAGATTTAGGAGCCTCTGCCAACCGAAATGCAATCTTCCACCTCCCAAAACCTGCTACCCATTTTGCCGACTCCCTTAAGCACATTGTGGGCGCGGCAATGGGCAATGGGCGTGTCTCTTGCGCTTTCCACAAATTCGGTATCTTGCGGTACTGGTATCTCGCAGATTTTGGGTATTGGGTAATGGGTGGTCTGACCACCCATTACCCAATACCCAAAATCTGCGGTATGGCATGTCGGCGCGTAAAAGAGCGCGTCCAAATCCTGTCATTGCACGTCCACCCAGTCACATGTGGACTGCACAACCGGCTCTACCTCTCGATTATGCATCACTGTATTACTTTCATACGTTATTATTCTCTTAAGGGCAGATGATTTCTGTACAGCTGTGGTATGATCTCATTCAGATGTTTGCTGTGGAGGAAACGAGGAGATCACAGAACTCTGTTGTGGAGTTTCTTGTACTGTGCACCTCCCTCTGATCCTCTCCTTGTGCACTGGAGCACCCGAGATGCGATCACTGGTAGAAGGTAGATGTCATCATACGTGTTCCTCTGGCTCAATGCTCATCCAATGATCCGATCTGCAGTATTTTAAAAAGCACCGCTTCCAGCGGCTATGCGTCTTAGCGCAGCTGTGCGTCTTCGCGCAGGGGATATGTTCAAGATAACTCAAAAAGTTATGGATGGATTTTGATGACATTTTCAGGAGTTGTCAGAAATGTGAAAAGAAAGAACTGATTTTATTTTGGGTGTGATCCGGAAGAAATCCTGGATTTTGATAACATTGCGCTGTTTAGTTGTTTCTTAAACCCTAAAGCAATCACAATGGAGACAGGAAGGGAGTTCTGGAATTTTAAGAGTTTAATTCTCTCAGATGTAAAAAAGGAGGATTCGAGGGTTGGCAGCCAAACCAACAATCCAGGGGACGACGAAGGCAAGGAGGTGGCACTGCGAATGGCTGGATCTGGCGTTTCTGTGGGAAGATCTGGAGACGAGTCTGGTTGAATGATGACTGAATAGGTACAGGTGTGCAGTGCCACACCTGGGCTGCTCGTCGGCTGGGAAGGTGAAACATAGGTGGATCTGAGTGTCTATGTAGAGGATTGAAGGTGGCGCAGTGGGTTGTGCTCAGGGGCACCAGAGGTGGAAGGTTGCGGTTCACAACCCGGCTTGAGACCATAACATGCGCTCAATGGGGCTGGAAATTTTGTTTCTCAACATCTCCGTTAATTATTTCCCACAGCTCATTAAATTTCACTCAGGTATTGACACTGGAAACCTCTATAAAATTTCAGAGGCTGATCCGGATCTGATCCAGAAGGCGGATTTTATCGCAATCTGTAAATCGCTGTATGGGAGAACTGTTGTGCTTGGCGGAGGTCTGCGCTCTCTGAGTGCTTTTCTAGTTGAGAAATGCTTTCCTGGAAGTTCACTGGCTCTATTTTTTTCTGAGCAGTTTGTTGAAACTTCTTGGAGTACAAAAGAAATGATTAAATCATTTGCTCCACATTAGTTAGAGCTAGTTATGTATATATCAGTGCAGAGGAAGAGGAGGAAAAAAGAGGAGGAAGCTCTACAGCAGAGTCCCAGACCAGCTGCCCATGAGAGCTGCTCTGATCTGGGTGAAAAGATGCTCCATAGCAGTTTGCAGGTACCGCAACCTGTTCTTAAAGGCAATGGCTACTGACGCACTGATTGGCTAAACAGGTGGAACGCCCTAACCACTCCCATGCATAATGTGTGCATAATATAGTGGTTGGCGCAGGTAATATCACAGGTTTCGGGAGGTGGAAGATTGCGTTCTTTGTAGGGGAACACCCCTCCTGCTATCCCTTAATAGCAGGTTTAGGAGGTTTGGCACAAGATAGGGCCCAGTGTGTATTATCCCAAATGCCAACACTCTCTGCCACCATGAGGTCATAGGTAAAGCTACTTGGGGTGGCTTTAAAAATGTGGATCTTGTAACATGCTTGCACCCTGCAGAGTACAAAATACATTTAAATACTTTAGTCCAAATTATTCAGACACAATAAACAAGCCCAACAATTTATGAGGCGTGACAACTTAAGTTACAGTTTGGCTACTTTTGACTTAATTGGCAACTTGTACAGACAAATTGTGATTCTCTACAAAACATAGTCACTGAAGCCTTTTTCTAAGACAGCAGATACAACTCTCTTGTTTACAAAACAACAGATTTCACAGTACGTAATGTTCAACAATAACCAACCAAAACAAATTCTTAAATCCATAAAGTTTTGAATCTTAATAACTCAACTCTTAATTTATTGACAAAACTATATTTTGATCTCCAGCCCACAGAGCAGTAGTTACAATTCATGTTAAGCAATAACACTAATACTTACAAAACTATAATATATATATATATATGTATATATATTTTATGTACAGTTGATCATGAATGAGTGAAATGTAACCATTCCCTCTATTTAAACTCATCATGGCCTTCAAAGATCCCTGTTTGGATCCTTTATTATGATTCTTGCGTTGACTCTGAGGCACCCCCAAAGTGATGTTAAATGCAATTTTCAGTTACAGTTTTATTTCCTTTTTTTTTTTAGTCACCGTTTGTTCAACTGCAAAACATGCAGCATAAATTTGAAAGTGGTAGGTCTACGGTGAGCAGGAGTCTGGTTGTGATAAGCCTGAAAACTAGAGGAGGAGTGACGATCAGCTGCTGAAACCTGTGGTACTGGTCCACTTTGTTCTGCTGTCATACTTTACAGAAAACATGGAGGACGCTGAACCCTCCCATTGACTCCACAGCTCCGGTCACTCACAGTAGCAGCCTCACGCCCGCATAAATGAGAGGGGTGGGGGTGGGGGGTGGGGGGTGGCAGGAAGGGAATCAGGTGTAAAGATTTTACCAAACAACATACAGAACAAAATGATCTGCTGTAGCAGCCCCGATAAATGGCGAAAAAAAAAACAAAAGAAAAGAAAAAGAGATTAACTTAAAAAATAATTTGACGAGCAAGAAAACCTACTTAAAGCAGAGTGAGGAAGTATGCTGGGTTGAACTGGCATATGGATGTTCCTTCTTGGTTTTGTTTATGGTTATATTTCTGTCATCTTTTGCATTTTTGCTGTTTTGAGATCATGAAAAATATTCAAATCCATAACACAATGATTTCTTTTTTTTTTTTTATTCCTTTTTTGAGAATGTGCATAAAACCTGTTCTCAAGTGCACTTAGTTGCTGCAGATTCCTGAAGATGTGCTCTCACAGCTCAGGCTACGTTTTGTTGAAGAGCTACATTCAGAGACGTCACTCTGCAGTGATGTTACAAGTGGACTGGCTGGAAACTGCTTCCATGAAATCCACATAAAATTTATTTCTTGAGTATTTCTTGAAAATTTCTGAGTGGCAGGATACATTTAAAAAACAGCTTCAAAACAGCTTTAATGTTCAGCAGGTTTTTTTTTTTGTTTTTTTTTTTTTTTTTTTACACCAGGTCCAGATTACAGTTGGTTTTGGTCACTGAAGGTCACTTGTCCTAACCTTCAAAAGAAATATCCAGTCTGAGTTGTCTGTTGGTTCTAAAGTTTAACCCAGACTATCTAGTAATGTAAAGGATTTAAAGATCCAATCTGAAACCTTCTGAATTGCACCTGAAATTTACCAGGGTTGCCCTGATTGTATCAAAGGTGAGTTAATATT
>JAGFBZ010002453.1:0-65310 GCA_018398805.1 Hirundichthys speculiger | reverse complement strand
GAGAGGAGGAGGACAGAGGGAGGGAGGGAGGACAGAGGGAGGGAGGACAGAGAGAGGACGGAGGACAGAGAGAGGACGGAGGACGGAGAGAGAGAGGAGAGGGAGGACAGAGGAGAGAGGACGGGGACAGAGAGAGGAGGAGACAGAGAGAGACAGAGAGGAGGAGGACAGAAGAGGACGGAGGACAGAGAGAAGATGGAGGACAGAGGGATGGAGGACAGAGAGAGGACGGAGGACAGAGAGAGGATGGAGGACAGAGAGGATGGAGGACAGAGGGAGGAGGGAGGACAGAGAGAGGAGGGAGGACAGAGAGAGGAGGGAGGACAGAGGGAGGAGGGAGGACAGACAGAGGACGGAGGACAAAGGGAGGAGGGAGGACAGAGAGGAGGGAGGACAGAGAGAGGACGGAGGACAAAGGGAGGAGAGCCTATACATCCTGGCAATACTGTATTTGACAAAAATAAAAAATAATAAAAATAATAATTTTCCATTAACTGGTAAACTAATAAATGAACCCACTTATGTGGATGATGCTCAACTGCATCTGTCCTTGAAACCTCATGAGGCTGATCAATGTCCTTTTTTCTATCAATATCCTTATTGGATGATGCATCAGAGATGTGAAGACCTGGATGAATGTTGATTTCCTGCTTCCTAATTCAGATAAAATGTTTTTGTAATTGGTCCCAAGCACCTCCATGGGGCACTCTTGAGTTGTAGAGTTAATTTAGATTACATTTCCTTATTCTAGCTCTACTGTCAGGAACCTTGGTTTTGTTTCTGATCAGATCTTTAACTCTCATATTAACATGTCACAGAGTTAACTTTCTTTCATTTTCTATCATCAGGACAATCAGAAACATCCTGTTTGCAGTCTTTGGGTTAGGGTTAGGGTTAAGGTTGGGTTAGGGTTAAGGGGTTAGGTTAGTTTAGGGTGGGTTAGGGTTAGGGTTAGGGTTGGGTAGGGTTGGGGGTTAGGGTTAGGGTTAGGGTTAGGGTTAGGGTTAGGTTAAGGTTGGGTGGGTTGGGGGGGTTAGGGTTAGGGTTAGGGTAGCGTTAGGGTTTTAGGGTAGGGTTAGGGTTAGGGTTAGGGTTAGGGTTAGGTTGGGTTAGGGTTAAGGTTGGGTTAGGGTTAGGGTTAAGGTTGGGTTGGGTTAGGGTTAGGGTTGGGTTAGGGTTAGGGTTAGGGTTAGGGGTTGGGTTAGGGTTAGGGTTAGGGTTAGGGTTAGGGTTGGGTTAGGGTTAGGGTTAGGGTTAAGGTTGGGTTAGGGTTAAGGTTGGGTTAGGGTTAGGGTTAGGGTTAGGGTTGGGTTAGGGTTAGGGTTAGGGGTAGGGTTAGGGGGTTAGGGGTTAGGGTTAGGGTTAGGGTTTCGGGTTAAGGTTGGGTTGGGTTAGGTGGGGTTAGGGTTAACTTTTTGGGGTTTTTAAGGTGGTTTGTTTTTTATTTTTATTAGGGTTAAGTAGCATATATTCAAGTAAAAATGAATATTAGCAATACACTGGATATAGAATTAAAATTATGTAGGCTAGTATGTTCGGACTAGATTCGGCTACGGAGAACGGGAACACTGATGTACAAGAAATCACAGACCACACGGAGACCAGAGGTTTTGTATAATAGGTACCATTATTATTATTATTTGTAGTGCAGAGACAAAAAAATAGAAATAAAGTAATCAAAAAACAACATAACCCCAAAAAATATGGCCATGAAAATAAATAAAGACAAATAAATACAAAAAAGAAAAACTCAGCAACCAGATGCTATGGTTGATGCCATTAGTGCACTTATTCCTTTCCACAATTAGCTTAAATTAATAAACCAATTACTGAACAAATCATAAATCAAGATCGCAGATCCCAACTTCAAAACAATGCATTATTGTGGACTCTCTCTTTCTCACACAGGTGTTTCCTCTTCTTTTCTTTTGCAGCACAAAGTCCCGTCAAAAGTCAATATATAGTCCAAAAGTCAAGTATATGCTGACAAATGTATGTGTGCGTGAGAAAGAGAGAGAGAAAGAAATAGATGGGGGGGGGAGGAGTGTCTGCGGCTCAGTCCTACCACGGTAGGGCCATGATGATTGTGATACGAGCACCTGGGGATCCTCCAGGTGTGGCTCTCAATTTAGTTCAGTCTGGTAGCTCGCCATCAAAGTCCTGGCTCATAAAACCTGGCCTGGATTGAATACACAAGCCAAACAGTCCAATAAGCATTCATTCATTTTACCTAATTAGCACTAGTGATATCTGGTTGCAGTATTAATGTTTAAAATAAAAACAATCAACCATTACAATAAACAAAACAAAACCTGAAACAGTTATACAGCAGCGTACATGTGTCTACTCCGTACAGGCACAGATCAGCTAACTGCTGCTGCAGACACTGATCAGCTGACTGCTGATGAGCGCTGCGCTGCATGCAATTAATTAAACAGATAAATTAAGCACTTAAACTTGCGCTACGTTTAAACAATAATACACGCTGCAGTGTGACAGACAGCGCAAAACAATAACCATTGATAAATTGCATGTGCATGAATGAGAGCTACAAAATAAACAGTAACTCACCAATTCACAGGTTCAGATTCACAAGTTTCAACTTCACACGCTCCCAATACACACTGCTGGCGTCCCCGCTTCCAACAGGACTACAGCCAGAATAAACGTGAAAGTTACAACCATATATTTAAACAGTGTTTGCCGATTTCAAACTTTTCTCTACTAACCTGCAGCCGCTCCGCTCCCCACACCAGCCCATCTACCTGACTAGTGTGGCACCCCACTTCCTGTTTATAGCGGGAGCGGCCAGCGGATTGGCTACTGACGTCATGTGATCGTTTATGGCAATTAACGTAGTTAGTTTATGGCAATACACGTTTAGTTTGTTTAGTCTGTTTTGAACCCTGGGTTACATCCTCCCCTCCTAAATCCATGCACGTCCCGCTGCATGCTAATCGGCTACACTACATGGACATTGGAACTGGGAAAGGTTGTAGACCCCATACTTTCACTTAAGGCTTCAGTGTAGGCTACTGACAGACTTTGAAAAAGAGACTGTACAATGTTAATTAAAGGATTGCCTAACTGATGGTACTGAAACCTCTTTGGTTGTTCTCGGCGTCTTTGCGAACGTCTGAGTGAACTGTCAGCCTCAGGTGAACCACTTGCACTGTCAACCGCTTCAGCGGGTATGTCAACATTGCACCTTGCAGCTTCTCCAGGCATTTCACTCTCAGGTAAGTGTCCATCCAGTAGAGTATCAGCAGGTAAGTCTTCCTCCACAGGTTCAGGTAAGTTTTCCTCCACAGTTTCAGGTAAGTTTTCCTCCACAGTAGTTCCAGGTAAGTTTTCCTCCACAGTTTCAGGTAAGTTTTCCTCCACAGTTTCAGGTAAGTTTTCCTCCACAGTTTCAGGCACATGTCCTCCGTCAATGTCCTCTTCCAGTTCCAATGAGTGTTCCACAGAGATCGGTCCGAGTTCCTGTCCCTCTGCACTAGGCAAGGGGCTCAAAGGTGATTGAGACGGAGGATTTGATGACAGAGAACCAGAGTCAACAGCACTGTGGGTCTCCACCCCGTCTCCAGCTTTACGATTGCTCTCCACAGTGAGTTTAACTGTCGGCTGAAGATTGCTTCCCAAGCCCCATCCACTAGCATCCTCCTCATCCTTGTCTACATCAATCACGTCACTGTCACAGTTATCAGGGTGACGACGTGTTCGTGGCCTGCGAACTGGTGTAGACCGAGGAAGTTCTTCCACAGATGCCACCGGAAGGAACCCACAAGGAAGAAGAAGGTCTCTATGTAGAGTACGAGTTGGGCCATCTTTGTTTTCCGGCCTCACAGTGTAGACTGGGAGTTTCCCTGCACGCTCGATCACAACATAGATATCCGCCTCCCACTTGTCCACAAGTTTGTGCTTGCCGCGTATCCGCACGTTTCGAACCAACACCCTGTCTCCCACATCCAGATCTGAAACAGTCACTTTTTTGTCAAACCGAGCTTTGTTCCTCTCGGCAGTTTTCAGAGCATTTCGAGAAGCTAGTTTGTAGCACTCTTCCAGCCGAGACTTCAGATCTTGGACATATTGAGAGTGAGATTTTGGCTGACCTCCCCTCACAGGCAAACCCAAATGCCAGATCAACAGGAAGTCGGGGTGAACGGCCAAACATGAGCTCATAAGGAGTGAACCCAGTTACTTCGTTGCGGGTGCAGTTATAAGCGTGAACCAATGGCTTCACAAAATCCCGCCATTTCGACTTCTGCTTGTTTTCCAATGTTCCCAGCATGTTCAGCAAAGTCCGATTGAATCTTTCAACGGGATTTCCCCGTGGGTGATACGGAGTGGTCCGACCCTTCTGAATCCCAGCAACTTCACACAGTTCTTTTATCAGACGAGATTCAAAATCAGGACCTTGGTCCGTATGTAACCGTTCTGGTATGCCGTAATGAACCAGGAGGAAATTTTCCCACAAGCATTTTGCCACCGTTTTAGCTTTCTGATTTGGTGTAGGAACTGCTACAGCAAACTTGGTGAAATGGTCAGTTAGTACAAGGATATCTTTGGTATTACTTGTGTCAGGCTCAAGGCTGAGGAAATCCATGCACACCAACTCAAGAGGGCGTGTCACTCTTATATTCACCAAGGGAGCAGCTTTTGCAGGCAAAGCCTTTCTGCGTACACAGCGATCGCAGGTCGTAATCTTGTGCTCCACAGCTGCTGACAATTTGGGCCAATAAAATCTTGAACGGACAAGATCGAGAGTTCTCTCTATGCCCATATGACCCATGTCATTATGCAAACTCTGCAGGACAAGTGCTCGCAGGTCTTCAGGCAGAACCAGCTGATAGGAGGTCTGCTCACCTTCCTGCCGTCGTCGATACAAGATATCATTCTGCAGCTCAAGTCGATTCCACTCTCGCAGCAGATATGGAAGCTCAGGGAGTTCAGCCCTTACAGTTGGAGGGATCTTTTCTCCAGATTCCATTTGGAAAATGACTTCCCGAATACACGGATCTGCTCGCTGCTTCTCTTTAAGATCATGATGGGACAGAGAAGGAATGACAGGTAAGCCATGTTGATCTTCCGTGACATAGCTGTCTGGAATGGCTTCTGCAGAGATTGTGAGGGACTCTACCAGAGTGATGCCAGCATGACAAGAATCTGAGTCAACTGATGTTCTGACCAAGCAACTCTGACAGATTGCATCAACCACATCTGGAGAGATCACCTCTGTAGCTGTAGCACCGACAGCTAGAGGCTGCTGAGTAAATCGGCTGATGCGATCCTGCTCCTTCTGTGAATGGCTGTCATCCAAATAGTCTCCATGAGATCGTCTGGAGAGACCATCGGCATCAAGATTTTGTTTACCAGCCCGGTACTGAAGTTTAAAGGAGAAGTTAGACAACGCAGCCAGCCACCTGTAGCTGGTAGCATCCAACTTGGCAGAGGTAAGTATGTACGTGAGAGGATTACTGTCTGTGACTACAGTAAAATCACCTCCATACAAGAAATCATGAAATTTTTCAGTTACACTCCACTTGAGTGCAAGAAACTCCAGTTTATGTGCTGGATAACGTGACTCACTATGGGACAGCCCACGGCTGGCAAAAGCGATGACTCTCAGCTTCCCCTCCTGCTCTTGATATAGGGCAGCTCCCAATCCCGTAGTACTGGCATCGGTGTGCAAGATGTAAGGTTTCTTTGGATCGGCGAACCCAAGCACGGGAGCAGAGGTAAGCTTTTCAATGAGAGAGTGGAAAGCATCTTGACATTCTGGTGTCCATCGACCCTCAAAAGGCTGTTTTGGGTCATGATATAGAGCACCAGTTCCCTTTACTTTGCTGTTCCCACGTAGTGGTGGATAACCACGTGTGAGCTCATTAAGGGGTTTAACTATGGCAGAATAGTTTTTAATGAACCGCCGATAGTAACCGGAGAAGCCTAAGAAGGACCTCAGCTCTTTCAAATTTCGGGGAATTGGCCAGGATTTTAAAGCAGCAACTTTGTCAGGATCTGTTTCCACACCATTCTCAGATACCACATGCCCCAGATAACGAACAGACTTCTGGAAGAACTTGCACTTCTCCGGAGACAGTTTCAACCCATACTCTTTTAGATGTGTGAGTACTTTCATCAGTCGCAGTTCATGCTCTTCCAGCGTGTTGGAGAAAATGATCAAGTCATCCAAGAAGACCAGCACTTCCTTCAGGTTTAAGTCTCCCATGCATTTTTCCATCAATCGCTGAAATGTACTAGGTGCATTTGTTATGCCCTGTGGCATGCGATTGAACTCCCAGAATCCAAGCGGCGGTGTGACGAAAGCTGTCTTAGCCTTGTCAGCCTCTTCCACTTCGATCTGGTAATATCCAGATTTCAAGTCAAGCACAGTGAACCACTTGGAACCTGTCAGTGCTGAAAAAGTCTCCTCCAGATTGGGTAGTGCATAGGCATCTTTCACAGTCTGTAGATTCAATTTCCGGTAGTCTATGCATAACCGGACATCTCCATTACGTTTCCGCACAACCACAATGGGTGACGAAAATGGTGACTCTGACTCCCTTATTACACCTGCTTCCAACAACTCATTAAGGTGCTGGCGGACCGCCTCGATGTCTTGGGGATGGATAGGGCGGGCGCGATGCTTGAAAGGAGTCTCGTCATGTAGTTTGATGTGTGGTGTTTCACTTTATCAGTGCATCCAAAGTCCAGATCATGATGAGAAAACACTTCAGACATTTCACTGAGCCTTTGGGTGATTCGCTCCTTCCACTCGGCCGGCAACGGAGAGTCACCGAAGTTGAAGTTCAAGTCGGGCTGGGAAGGTTGCTCAACAAGAGAACTCACGACACTGTGCTGGGAAATGATGCTGTGAAAAGTCCCAAGCTCTGCAATGACACTGAGAGGTGGAAGAGTGATGGCTTGCTCTGTCTCATTGGTAACCACAACAGGTATTTTGTGTGGTGCCAAAGAAGGAAAAGAAACAAGACAACTCTTGACACAAAGGCCACCCGGCAAGACTGACTGGGTTGGATGTTCCACAATCACCCACCGGTCTGTAGAAGGACTATAGGCCTTTGCTGCCCCCTCGAGGATTACACTGTGGCCTGCAGGAACGAGCGTCGGTGTCGTGCTCAGCAGCCTCACAACTCCCACAGTGCCCTCTTTGTTCTGCTGGTGCCGTGATTCAAGGGTTTTCAGAACAGCTCTGTAACCATACAGACTGGGCTGATGCTGCGTAGCCCCACTGTTACAGTATTGCTCATAGAGCACATCAAGCGTATTCGTTCCAATAAGAACTTGAGATGAAACTTCAGAGCGTAGATCCGGAACCACAAGTGCGAGGGTGGGCACCTCAATGTCTGCTCCCAGAAAGTCTTTGGGAAAGCCAACTGTCATCTCCACATAACCCAGGTAAGGAACAGATTGCCCAGCTGCACCTTCAACCTCTAAAAGGTCATCAAGAGAATGTATGGGTTGATCTGACAGGTTCTGATTGTAAAAAGACACTGGAATGGTGGTTACTTGGGAACCGGTATCCAAAAGGCAGTTACAGTCACTACCAGCTATGTTGACTACAGCTGTGCACTTTGAACCAACTAAACCTTTTGGCAATTTAACGGCTGAGTTCTTTGCCTTGGATTGCTTATTAGCGCATCGCTTGCGCTGAATTTCAGCAGGACATTCTTGATCGGTTCCAGTCCCCATTCGTCCTGTAACAGGAACTGTTGTTAGTTTAAAGGATCACGGGCAGTGGATGAATGATGCCTGTCCCATGTTTGACACTTTTCGTTGAATTGTTGTCTCTTTTCTGCAACTAATGCAGGGTTCGGCTCACTGTCACATTGAGGTTTCATATGGCCCTCTTCTCCACACCTGAAGCAGTAGCCTGGTTTTGGTCTCCCGGTTGTCTTCCTCTGCGATGATACTGCAGGCTGCTTATCAAATCTGTCAGTTCGCTGCCTCTCACCCTGTTTAATTGCAGATGACGTCTTGTGAGGCACAGCTGTTTTTCCCCTCTGCTGGCTGGCTGTTAAAGCTGCCAGTTGTTGCTGCATCTCTCCGCCATTTGCTTAGCAAGTTGCTGAGTAAGCGTTGCTAGTGCTGCACATGCTCCTTTCTCCTCATCATCTCTGTAGGCAATCTGCTGATGGGATAAAGCTTTCTGCTTTGTAGCACCAAGATGCTGCTTCATGCGCAGACTTTTAGCTGCATCACGATCCTCTTCTGCGCGTAAAAGCACCAGCAGCTCTGCAAAGGAAGGAGGATTTGCTTTCTTCTGTTTCAGCTGAAGCTCAGAGATGAGTGAATCGTTCCAACAGCCTCTACAAAACTGATTAAGCAGCTGCTTTTCAACATCTGCAGCAGGTACCCCGCCCCTCTTCACAGTAAGGCTCAGTGCTGCCTGCAGACGTTGCAAATAGGCTGATGGCTTTTCACCTACATCCTGAAAGGTGTCGATGTACTTTGCATACAGTTCGTCGCCGTCTTGAACTGTGCCGAAAGCTGAATCAAGATGCTGCAAATACACAGCAGGCAAAGTATCATGACTCAAATGCTTGACCATATCAGAAGCTGGAGGCCGAAGACTCTCAAGAAGTTTCCTAGATCGCTGAAGATCTGACACAGCAGGATCCTTTATGAGTAAGTCGACACTTGAACGCCACATGTCGTAATCTGCTTCCTGGGGCGGCCTGGGTACTCTGCCCGAAAAGACACACAGCCGCTGAGATGAAAGCATATGCATGGTATTATCCCCACTCTTCACTATATGTTCAACCACATACCTGTGGACTTCAGGAGGATTGATGTCACTGGCAGTGATGGTGGGATTGACTTTTGGTCCCGCACTGTGCACTTTGGGCAAAGACTTGAAAGCTGAATCGGCTAAATGAGCTGCACTTCCAGAAGAGATTTTAAAGGGTGACTGCGGTGGAGGTTTCAGCTCAACCCCTGTTGGCCCTTCTGCACATGACATTTCTCCAGTTGCAGAATCAAGATCAGCGATGGATTTGCCTATCTGAGACATCATGCCTTTAAGAACATCCACGTAGTTAATGCCACTTAATTTAGCAAGTTGTTTCAGATCAGACAGATATGATTGAGTCTTTTTATTTCCTTCTTGTTCAGCATAAACACTGGCTAAACATCTGATAAGGTAGGTATTCTCCCCTTCCTCTGTTTCATAAGTGTATGGCAGTAGTGGCTCTAAAGCTAGTAAAGCAGCTCCTGAGTTGTATTCCACAATCCAATTATTATGAAACTCTGACTCTGGCTCATCCACTACTTTTGCTCTATCAATATCCCCATATCGTTTCAGAAAAACCATTACCTCCTCTACTTCTGTTAGTTCTTCAGTGTTTCCACTAACCAGCACAGCATTTGGGATTTTAACACCAAGATGTTCAAATACCTCCATTGTCTTTTTATGAAGGAGTACTTGTAATGTTCAACTGTAAATGAGTGTGTCTTGATTCTTGTTCATCAGTAATGTTCTCCTGGCTAGCTCGCCAGATTTATGTAGCATATATTCAAGTAAAAATGAATATTAGCAATACACTGGATATAGAATTAAAATTATGTAGGCTAGTATGTTCGGACTAGATTCGGCTACGGAGAACGGGAACACTGATGTACAAGAAATCACAGACCACACGGAGACCAGAGGTTTTGTATAATAGGTACCATTATTATTATTTGTAGTGCAGAGACAAAAAAATAGAAATAAAGTAATCAAAAACAACATAACCCCAAAAAAATATGGCCATGAAAATAAATAAAGACAAATAAATACAAAAGAAAAACTCAGCAACCAGATGCTATGGTTGATGCCATTAGTGCACTTATTCCTTTCCACAATTAGCTTAAATTAATAAACCAATTACTGAACAAATCATAAATCAAGATCGCAGATCCCAACTTCAAAACAATGCATTATTGTGGACTCTCTCTTTCTCACACAGGTGTTTCCTCTTCTTTTCTTTTGCAGCACAAAGTCCCGTCAAAAGTCAATATATAGTCCAAAAGTCAAGTATATGCTGACAAATGTATGTGCGTGAGCGAGAGAGAGAGAGAGAGAAAGAAATAGATGGGGGGGGGGGAGGAGTGTCTGCAGCTCAGTCCTACCACGGTAGGGCCATGATGATTGTGATACGAGCACCTGGGGATCCTCCAGGTGTGGCTCTCAATTTAATTCAGTCTGGTAGCTCGCCATCAAAGTCCTGGCTCATAAAACCTGGCCTGGATTGAATACACAAGCCAAACAGTCCAATAAGCATTCATTCATTTTACCTAATTAGCACTAGTGATATCTGGTTGCAGTATTAATGTTTAAAATAAAAACAATCAACCATTACAATAAACAAAACAAAACCTGAAACAGTTATACAGCAGCGTACATGTGTCTACTCCGTACAGGCACAGATCAGCTGACTGCTGCTGCAGACACTGATCAGCTGACTGCTGATGAGCGCTGCGCTGCATGCAATTAATTAAACAGATAAATTAAGCACTTAAACTTGCGCTACGTTTTTAAACAATAATACACGCTGCAGTGTGACAGACAGCGCAAAACAATAACCATTGATAAATTGCATGTGCATGAATGAGAGCTACAAAATAAACAGTAACTCACCAATTCACAGGTTCAGATTCACAAGTTTCAACTTCACACGCTCCCAATACACACTGCTGGCGTCCCCGCTTCCAACAGGACTACAGCCAGAATAAACGTGTGAAAGTTACAACCATATATTTAAACAGTGTTTGCCGATTTCAAACTTTTCTCTACTAACCTGCAGCCGCTCCGCTCCCCACACCAGCCCATCTACCTGACTAGTGTGGCACCCCACTTCCTGTTTATAGCGGGAGCGGCCAGCGGATTGGCTACTGACGTCATGTGATCGTTTATGGCAATTAACGTAGTTAGTTTATGGCAATACACGTTTTTTGTTTGTTTTTTGGTTTGTTTTTAGGGTTAAGGTTGGGGGGTTAGGGTTAGGGTTAGGGTTAGGGTTAGGGTTAGGGTTAGGGTTGGGTTAGGGTTAGGGTTGGGTTAGGGTTAGGGTTAAGGTTGGGTTAGGTTGGGTTAGAGTGCTGCAGTATCCTCTCTCCAGGATCCTGCAGCACCAGTATTAACTAGAACTGGACCAGAGGTCTCACCAGCTCCAGCTTCACTGGCTCCCTGTTAAATCTAGAATCATATTCACAACGTTTCTTCTTCCATTCAAAGGCTTGAACGATGAAGCTCCAGCGCATCTAAAACCGTCACAGCATCACACTGTCCAGGTAGAACACGTTGCTCCCCATCTACCTGTCTTCTACTTCTGCTGGTCCACCATGGTGTTGATGTTCCTGTTGCAACTGCTGCTCCTGTTCTCCTCTGTTCTCCATGACAGAAGCTCAAGAGTCAGAGGTCAGACTGACTCTTCTAGAAGGTTCAGGTGGATCTGGGTTGTTAGATCTCAAACTCTAATACAGTAATCCCCCACACTTCGCGGTCTCAGCAATCACAGTCTCGGTAGATCGTGGAAGTTTCATAAATATTCATAGAAAAAAAATATTCGAAAAAAAAAATTTGAAAAAAAAAATCAAACGAAGCACATGAGGCTGAAGCGAAATCCATCAAATTAAGAACGAGTCTCGGGAAGCAACAAGAGCCGACATGGGAGGCCCCATGAATGAATATCGAGGCCTGTGATTGGCTGCTATGATGGGCATTACTGTGTTGGTTGTCTGTACGCTGATTGGCTGACAAGCGTCCCTGCATCTCCCATCAGCTATGCACAGAGGAGAGATCGTCAAAGGGAGTGTACCTTCCGTAGATTTTGTGTTTGCACATACATGTATACTGTATGCACATATAAATGTACATGTACATCCACATTGCAGTTTTCACCTATTGCGGGGGGGGGGGGTCACAGCCCCCATTAACCGCCAAGTGAGAGGGATTACTGTCCTCCACAATAATGCCACAGCTGGCAACTCCGTTCTTCTGTGTTAATCCAGGCTGTGGCTTGTAATTCCAGTTATTTCCATGGAATCCAGGCTGGTTGGAAGAACTGTACCTTGTAATTCCAATCTCATTCATTTGAATTGATTCAGGTTGGTTTGGTGTGAGCCGTGGCTTATAATTCCAATTTTATTTATTCATTTGAATGGATTCAGGCTGGTTTGTTATGAGCAGGTGGCCAGATTGCTCTTATCCAAGGCTGTGAAGCGAGGTGTCGTGGCAGGTCCTTCAATAACAGGATGGTTGCTCCTGGAAACTCTGGTATCCGGCTCCTTCTCCTCTCCTGCAGTGAGCTAGGGAAAATCTGAAAAGCTCCAAATATATTCCTCAAAAATTGGGAAAATGGTTATTCCGTTCCGAGCGTCTCCTTTCTCTGTTCTTGTCTTGAAGAAATACATTCCCAGTAATCCCTTGGTGGTGGTTAGCTCCTGGTCCCAGCCGATCATCCTTCGAAGAACGCTCCACAGAATGAACGCTATTTCTCTCAAAACCTCAGCTTTTATGCCTCTGGCCATGCCTGACTTGCTCCAGCCCCCAAAGTCCTTGCTTATTCAGGATATACACGTCCTGATTGGTTTCACACAGTAGGGCGTGCATAATCATATTTACATAACACTTTCTGATTGGTCTTACAATGACATGTGTTATCATATTAAATATTCTTACATGATTGGAGCTGCATGAATGGCCCTTTCCAGCTCTTCCAGATGTTCTTGGCCGGTGGCCGTCCAAGCCCAGCTACTGAAGCTTTTCTTTCTTCTTCTTCCTCTTCCTATTGCACTTGATTTCCAGACCCCACACCTTCACAGCCTGGTCCAGGGTAGTCATTGTCTGCTCTGTTCTTGGCAGACAATCACCTTATTGGTCGGTCACCCTGACCAACTGTTCACTGGGCACCGTCTTCTCTATCTGGTGCCTAGCCTGGGTCAGAGTGCTCTCTTTGGCTCTTCTCTGCCTGCCGATGCAGTGCTTGGTCCCAGGCCCAGTCCTTCTGGGCCGACCTCTTCTGCTCGTCCTGGGCTAGGGTCCTTCTGATCTGGTGTAGTTGCCATTCCTTTCCATCTCTGTCTGATTGAGTTGTCTGTTCCTCAAAGCCTCCCTAGGTACCTCTCAAGTCAGGGATGAGGTCCAGACTGGTTTGCTATTCAGCGTAGTCGTGGGATTTCCTCTTGAAGCTGCGCTGATGATGTCAGCTCCTCTTAATCCCGCTTGCTTCATGCAATTACTGCGGGCTCGGCCTCCCTCGCTGTCCCTGCAAAGGAGCCGACTCTCTGTGCCTATGCAGGCTCCCTCCTGCGACACAGTTTCATCCGGGGGTTCAGATGGATGGGGCCTGAAGCTTGCTTCTTCAGGTCCCTGTTCGGGCACCAAATGTTAGATCCCC
The DNA here is from genome assembly GCA_018398805.1 of Hirundichthys speculiger. Lineage (NCBI taxonomy): Eukaryota > Metazoa > Chordata > Actinopteri > Beloniformes > Exocoetidae > Hirundichthys > Hirundichthys speculiger. The sequence continues at coordinate 51,913 of JAGFBZ010002453.1, read as the reverse complement.
AGGTGATGGTTTCAGTCTCTGACCAGCAGAGTCTGTCACCGGGACCAGCTCTCTGTCCTTCGGGTCTGAAGTTGGGGTCTAGGGGGGTTCACCTCGCTAGGATTCTCAACTTTGTTTAAGCTGATGTCGAGGAAGATTCCCCTAGGTCTCACTGCATCAATCCATCCAAAAGTCTACCCTGCCTACTCTGATAACTACCCTAAAGGAATAGCCTGGCTTTAGGTACTGTTATCAGCCACATTCGTTAACTGCAGCTCCCCCCTTATGATCTGGGCTCTTGTTACCGGCTAGGTTAGGTTTAGTGGCTTGGACAGCAAGCCCCAAGGGTCTGTTATAATGGGGGGTTAGAGTAACCAATAAGAACCTGTGTTGTTTTGCAGAGGAACACTTATGTACACTTGTGGGGACAGTTTCAATATCAACCACAACGTCTTGTGTTAATTTTATATATATTAAATAGGTTAGCAGGGTTAAGCAACAGCATTTCATTGATTAAACATTGAATGAACTTTGGAAAACAAACTAATACTCCACAATAAAGCCACGGCTGGCAACTCCGTTCTTCTGTGTTAATCCAGGCTGTGGCTTGTAATTCCAGTTATTTCCATGGAATCCAGGCTGGTTGGAAGAACTGTACCTTGTAATTCCAATCTCATTCATTTGAATGGATTCAGGCTGGTTTGTTATGAGCAAGTGGCCAGATTGCTCTTATCCAAGGCTGTGAAGCGAGGTGTCGTGGCAGGTCCTTCAATAACAGGATGGTTGCTCCTGGAAACTCTGGTATCCGGCTCCTTCTCCTCTCCTGCAGTGAGCTAGGGAAAATCTGAAAAGCTCCAAATATATTCCTCAAAAATTGGGAAAATGGTTATTCCGTTCTGAGCGTCTCCTTTCTCTGTTCTTTTCTTGAAGAAATAAATTCCCAGTAATCCCTTGGTGGTGGTTAGCTCCTGGTCCCAGCCGATCATCCTTCGAAGAACGCTCCACAGAATGAATGCTATTTTTCTCAAAACCTCAGCTTTTATGCCTCTTGGCTGGCCATGCCTGACTTGCTCCAGGCCCCAAAGTCCTTGCTTATTCAGGATTCACACGTCCTGATTGGTTTCACACAGTAGGGCGTGCATAATCATATTTACATAACACTTTCTGATTGGTCTTACAATGACATGCGTAATCATATTTACATATTCTTAGTTTTACACAAATCATCCATCCCAGAAGGCTAGCCTGATTGGTCCACGTAGAACCAAACACACTGAAGCCTCTAGGCTATTCGCTGTCTCTCGCTGTCACGTGCTAAAAGCGGCTACTCAGCTGTGTGTGGCGGAGAGATTTCTTCCTTATCATGAAGCACAGAGTTGTTCTGAACAATCCAGTTTAACTTTTCCCTCAAAAGAATTGCTACTCAATTAACAAACCGGGTTTACACTTTATCCAATCCCATTCTAGGTTCGTCATTAGAGCAATCAATATTTCTATTGGGTTTAATACCTTACTAAACCAATACATGTCATCCAACTCTCCTCTCATCCTATTTTAAAGGAGCCTGACAGCCATTGTTTACATTTCAATGTGGCACACAGAGCCGGCTATCTCATTTTGTTTACATTCCCCAATGGAACAGATAACGATACTGGTGCATTCAGTCACACTGCACATTTCTCTTCTGAATAGTTCCCTTGTTTCACAATTAAATCAATTTAATTACACTTCTCTTTCGAATAGTTCCCTCTACGAAAATATTCCATAAACCTAACAGTTGAGATGATAAGAAAAATCCATGCCTCACTCGACAGGGTCCATCTGGTCTGTGTGGGTTTTCCTCTGTACTCTGGTTTTCTCCCACCACAAAGACAAGCTGCTTAGGCTAATTGGTAATGTGAGTAGATTACTACATCTATCATATATGAATTACTGTGTGCATGAACCTGCTATAGTTACAATAAGAAGCTGCTTAAGGCCAAGAGAAGACTTTCATATAAGGAAATAGATACTTTTTCTCAAGCACTGAGGTAATGCACAGAAATACAACTTCAAAAGATGATGTAACCTTATAAAGACAGACCAAGCGGGACTAGTAGACTAGGACATGTCATTTGTTCTGTGTTCTCCAGAAGCTTCTGTAATAAACTAGCTGAACCTTTTTTGCTCTCATCTTGAATCAACGGCTGGCCAAACACAGCTGGCTTCAACAGTAACAATAAATCCTGTCTAGGTTTCATTTACATTAACCAAAGTGTAGTTTGATTATAGGTATAATTATAGGAATAATAGAAGTAATTATTAGGATAATTAGGATAATTTTTATTTGGATAATTTATAGGACAATTATTAGAATAATTGATCAGGTTCGTGTGTGGCAGTGAGGGAAAGCCACTTGGTTTCTGGACTAGAAAGGAGATATATAAGCACATTGTTGTTGGTTAGAGTTAGAAAAGTTAGTTTTCTTGAGTTAGTTTTTTTCTAATTAGGAAAGTTAGAATTAGAAAAGAGGCTACTTCAGCATCGTGGAATATAATGAGTAAAGAGCTTTGCAGACCCCTTTTTCTGCTCTTAGTGGCTTCCTCCAGTTATTCCAGGAGAAGTAGACAAGATCGCCACTCTTGTAGCCATCAGTGTCGATCTGTTCCTTGACTAAATTAAGAGAAGATGGAATTTTCTGGAATTTCTTTTCCATCCATCCATCCATTTTCTATACCCGTTAAGTAAGTAAGTTGACATTCATTCCTGTTTTTTCCCTCCTCTCATGCTGAATCACTTCTGTAGTTAAGAAGTTCAGTCTTGTATTGTTGTGTTTCTTATCCTCCAAAAGCCCCAAATGCAGCTGTTTCAACTAGTGCTGCCATCTAGAGGAAAGCATTTTCATGGTACTCAGGTAACCCCTGGTAGAATTAGAAAAGTTTATTGTTCTTGCACAATTGTAGAACAAAATTAGGAACATTTCCAATGTAGCAGATACAAGTAAAAAAAAAGCAAGTGAAGTAAATAAAATATCGTTACTAATCCTAACCCAAAGCAGGTTCTGTCAATGTCCTCTAGTAAAGGCAGCAGTCTGTTCTCTGTGCTGATGACTCTGAAGAGCCCAAATCAGTTAAAAAATAATTAATCCCAAAGGGGAATTAACTAATTAACTGATGGTTATCAGTTGAGTTCCATTCAGACATACTCTATTATCATTCTCGTAGCAGAAATGACCTCCTGCATCAGTACCATGAACCAAAACCTACACAGAAGCTCTGAAGTTCATAGATATAACATCTGGGCCTGATTTGGGATTACCATCCCTGCACTTTCTGGGAGAGCATTAATCATTTTAAAGTACAGATTACCATCAGCAATATGGGTCAGATTGAGACAATGGGCTTTTATCTCCTGGCCACATTAAGTAATGTTCTGGACCAGTTTTCCTGCTCCAAAGCTTCATCAGCAACCAGCAGAAACGTTCCACCACTCTGAAAGGAGACTCCTGCCTGAAAAACCCAATCAAGTACTGAAAACTCGTTTGATTTTTGTACTTAAAAATGACCACCTGGAGCACCACAGAAAGAACTGTTGCATCACATTTAACTGAAAAGGAAGTCCAGGAGTAGAAGTGGTGGTGGTGCTACACAAAGAGGAACCAAGTTTTGAACCCAACCAGCAACGTTTTCTGGAAATGTCTCTCAGAAACTTAATCTTAAATTTTAGACACAAATTCTTCCTAAACTGACCTGTTTCTAAGGTTCCTGCTCAAAAATGGCTAATAATTGACCTAAAATGAATTTATCTAACTACAGCTGTATGTGAACACATCTGGTGTCTAAATAAAGGAAACACCTGAGATGTGTTAGCAGACCAGGGGAAAACATTCAAATGTTTTAGAGTTCATATTTGTTTGGATTCATGTTGTGAAAAACCTGTGGCATATTCACAGCCATAAGAATTAACGGGAAGCTCAGTTATCCAATCAGAATGATGTAAACTGTGTGTCCAAGACAGTCTCTGTTGTCCTGTTGTTGTAAAGTTCAGGAACAGAAATGGTCAGAAAAATCAAAATTGATTCCATGACCAGATGGAGTTTTCTGGAGTCTGATTTCTGAAAGTGAAACACCAAAACTAAGACTGAATTCAGAGTTGAGTTGTAGAAGTGAACTTGTTTTGTTGTGCAGTGACCTTTAGTTTAGTTTAGTTTAGTTTAGTTTAGTTTAAGTAGTCATCCTGACACTGTTACAGCAAACATTCATATCGTTTTACATTTTTTTTAACTTGACATAGTTTATTTTATTAAGATTTAATAATGTTCAATTTGACACGATGCAAATAAAGTTGAATTGAATTGAATCTTTGTGCTGGAATTGTGTTTCGTTTTGGAGGAAATGGTTTTTAGAGATTAAAGCTGAACTTTTCTCTGTGCGTTTGCAGTAGTGCATGTAGATGTTGATTAAAAATGGCTTGAACAACCTCTGCGTCATTATTAGCTACAGGCTAAAACAAAGAAAAAAACATATTATGACCGCTTTAATGTGCCCTTGCATGTACGTGCACACCATCTAAAGGAGGAAAGATGGTGGTGATAATGGAAGGGAAAGCAATCAATAACAGGACAAAGTTTCAGTCTGCTTAAAAGAAGAATAAATAAAGCTGAAGAATAAAGCAGTCTGTGAAACTTTAAGCAACAAACCCACGAAGAGCTCACCATGAGGCCAGCATCACAACAGCTGCTCTGTTAGCTCCATCCTGATCTGCCCTGACCTCTGAATCCAGCTGTGCTGCCTGTAAACCTCCTGGAGTTAATCCAGCTGCTCCCTGCTGCTCTTTCTACAGCTGCAGAACCACCTCAGAGGAGTTGTGGATGTTCTCAGAGTTGTACTTACCCTCTGTCAGACTGAGAACGTGAGCAAAAAGGAGGCAGCAGAGGGTGAGAGGAACGTTCATCCTGCCGAGGGATGCAGCTCAGACCCAGCGAAGCTCCATCTGCTCCCAGGCTGGAGGACGAGGGCGACGCTCCTCCTCCCATCCTTCACTCTGAGGCTTGGAGCTCTGGTGCTGGGCTTTAAACTCAGACCATTACATCAGAGCTCTCTAAACTCAGAGAATTACATCAGCTCTGTGACCTAAACTCTGCTTTATCCCTCTCTCTCTTTAGCATGAACTCTTGTTTTCTAATCTCATCCTCAGGGTACTTTCACAACTACATACTAATCTAACCAGTATGCAGTATGCAGTATGCAGCCTCCTGAACCCAAACTGGTAGCTGGTTCTGGAACCAGAGGAAACAGAACCCTCAGACAAATTTCAGGCACGTCTGTAGGACATTCAGACCTGGATGTCCTCTAACTTTAAGCTTTTAAATCCTGATAAAACAGAGGTTATTGTTTTTGGTCCCAAACACCTGAGGAACAGATGAGCAGATTTTATGTTGTCCTCCAGTCCAACTGTAGTCATTACCTCCAATGTCGTAAAAGTCCTAGTAAGCATCCTGGTGGAGGTAGCGCATAGGCTAGACCAGGATAAATTTGCTTAAAGAGGTAATCACAGTACATGCAATGCTATCTCCACGGTAGCATATCTCATCCTGAAACATCTGGAGAGTGATGGAACATATGCCAGATTGCTGTTTATTGATTTTAGCTCAGGATTTAATTCTATTCACCCAGACATCCTGCTGAGGAAAATAGCAGAGCTGGGAGTGAACCCCCTCCCAGTAAGGTGGTACTTCTCCTTCTTGACCAAAAGAACTCAGAGGGTCAGTGTTCCTGCCTCCCAGGTGGTTAGATGTTTATAATAGTGATGGTGGTGTATGGTGGTAATAATGATGGTGGTGATGATAATAATGGTGTGGTGATGATAATAATGGTGGTGGTGATGGTAATAATGGTGGTGGTGATGATAATAATGGTGGTGGTGATGGTAATAGTGATGGTGGTGATGGTAATAGTGATGGTGGTGATGGTAATAATGGTGATGGTGATGGTAATAGTGATGGTGGTGATGGTAATAATGGTGGTGGTGGTGATGGTAATAATGATGGTGGTGATGGTAATAGTGATGGTGGTGATGGTAATAGTGATGGTGGTGATGGTAATAATGGTGGTGGTGATGGTGGTGATGGTAATAATGATGGTGGTGATGGTAATAATGGTGGTGGTGATGGTAATGGTGGTGGTGATGGTGTAATGTGGTGGGTGATAATGGTGGTTGGTGGATGGATGGTGGTGGTGATGGAATAATGGTGGTGGTGATGGTAAGTGATGGTGGTGAATAATGGTGTGGTGATGGTTAATAATGGTGGTGTGATGGTAATAGTGATGGTGGTGATGGTAATAATGGTGGTGGTGATGGTAATAATGATGGTGATGATGGTAATAATGGTGGTGGTGATGGTAATAGTGATGGTGGTGATGGTGGTGATGGTAATAATGGTGGTGGTGATGGTAATAGTGATGGTGATGATGGTAATAATGGATGGTGGTGATGGTAATAATGATGGTGGTGATGGTAATAATAATGGTGGGGGATGGTGGTGATGGTAATAGTGATGGTGGTGATGGTAATAATGGTGGTGGTGATGGTAATAATAATGGTGGTGATGGTAATAATGGTGGTGGTGATGGTAATGTGATGGTGTGATGGTACTGATGGTAATGGTGATGTGGTGATGGTATAATAGTGGTAATAATGGTGTGGTGATGGTAATAATGATGGTGGTGATGGTAATATGAGGGTGGTGATGGGTGGTGAGTGTGGTGGTGGTTGATGGTTAATATGATGGTGTGGAATAATGATGGTGTGTGATTGGTGGTGATGGTGATGGGTGAAATAATGATGGTGGTGATGGTAATGATGGTGGTGATGATGGTGATGGTTTAATAATGATGGTGGGTGTAATAATGGTGGTGGTGATGGTAATGATGAATGATGGTGGTGATGGGTAATAGTGATGGTGGTGTGATGGTGATGGTGGTGATGGTAATAATGGTGATGATGGTGATGGTAATAATGATGGTGATGGTAGGTGATGATAATATGATGGTGTGATGGTAATAATGATGGTGATGGTAATAATGATGGGTGGTAGTGATGGTAATAGTGATGGTGGTGATGATAATATGGTGGTGATGGTTAATGGTGGTGGTGATGATGTAATAATAATGGTGGTGATGGTAATAATGATGGTGGTGATGGTAATAATGATGGTGGTGATGGTAATAATGGTGGTGGTGATGGTAATAATGGTGGTGGTGATGGTAATAATGGTGGTGGTGATGGTAATGATGGTGGTGATGGGATGGTTAATAATGATGGTGGTGATGGTAATAGTGATGGTGGTGATGGTAAATGTGTAATGGATGGTGGTGATGGTAATAATGGTGGTGATAATGATGGTGGTGATGGTAATAGTGATGGTGTGATGGATGATGTAATAATGATGGTGGTGATTGGTGTGATGGTAATGATGGTGGTAATAATGATGGTAATAATGTGGTGGTGATGGTGGTGATGGATGGTGGATGTGATGGTGGTGATGGTAATAATGGTGGTGGTGATGGTTATATTGATAATAATGGTGAGTGTGATTGGTAATAATGATGGTGGTGGATGTAATGATGGGGTGATGGGATGGTAATATGATGTTGGTGATGGTAATAATGATGGTGGTGATGGTAATAATGATGGTGGTGATAATATGATGGTGGTGATGGTAATGGATTGGTGGTGATGGTAATAATGATGGGGTGGTTGATGGTTGATGGTAATAGTGATGGTGATGTAATTTGTGGTGATGGTAATAGTGATGGTGGTGATGGTAATAATGATGGTGGTGATGGTAATAATGTGATGGTGTATGGTGATGGTAATAATGATGGTGGGGTGATGGTAATTATGTGGTGGTGATGGTAATAGGAGGGTGGTGATGGTTAGTGATGGTGGTGATGGTATGATGGTTAATGGTGATGGGGTGATGTAATAGTGATGGGTGATGTAATAATGATGGTCGGTAGTGTGGGGATGGTAATAAGTGATGGTGGTGATGGTAATAAGTTGATGGTGGTGATGGTAATAGTGATGGTTGGTGATGGTAATAGTGATGGTGGTGATGGTTATATGATGATGGTGGTGGTGATGGTAATAGTGATGGTTGTGATGGTAATGTGATGGTGGTGATGGTATAATGATGTGGTGATGGTATAATGATGGTGGTGATGGTGGTGATGGTAATATTGATTGATGGTGGTGGTGATGGTAAATAATGGTGATGGTTGGTGATGGTAATTTGGTGTGGTGTGGTAAATGGTTGATGGTAATAATGATGGTTGACGATGGTAATAATGATGGTGGTGTGATGGTATTAATGATGGTGGTGATGGTAATAGTGATGGATGGTAATGATGATGGTAATGGTAATGTGATGGTGGTGATGGTAATAGTGGTGGTGGGTGGTGATGGTAATAGTGATGGTGGTGATGGTAATAATGGTGATAAAATGATGGTGGTGATGGTATAATGATGGTTGGTGATGGTTAATATGATTGGTGTGATGGTGATGGTAATAATGATGGTGGTGATGGTAATAGTGAGGTGGTGTGGATGATGGTATGGATGATGGGTGGGTGATGGTAATAGTGAGTGGTGGTGATGGGTAATAATGATGGTGGGTGATGGAATAATGAGTGATGGTAATGTGATGGTGATGGTAATTGTGGTGGTGATGGTAATAATGGTGGGGTGATGGTAATAGTATGGTGGTGTGGGTGATGGTAATAATGGTGGTGTGGTGATGGTAATATGATAATAATGGTGTGGTGGTGGTTGGTAAATGGTGGTGATGGTAATAGTGATGGTGGTGGATGGTGGTGATGGTAATGGGTGATGGTGGTTGATGGTAATAATGTGTGGATGGTGATGGTGGTAATAGTGATGGTGGTGATGGTAATAATGGTGGTGGTGGTGATGGTAATAATGATGGTGGTGATGGTAATAGTGATGGTGGTGATGGTAATGTAATAATGGTGATGGTGGTGGTGATGGTAATAATGATGGTGGTGATGGTAATAGTGATGGTGGTGATGGTAATAATGATGGTGGTGATGGTAATAATGATGGTGGTGATGGTAATGATGGTGGTGATGGTAATGGTGGTGGTGGTGATGGTTGATGGTGGTGATGGTAATAATGGTGGTGGTGATGGGTAATAATGATGGTGGTTGATGGTAATAGTGATGGTGGTGATGGTAATAGTGATGGTGGTGATGGTAATAATGATGGTGGTGATGGTAATATAATGGTGGTGGTGATGGTAATAATGATGGTGGTGATGGTAATAATGATGGTGGTTGGATAATAGTGATGGCGGTGGGTGATGGTAATAATGATGGTGGTGGTGATGGAATAATGATGGGGTGATGGAATAGTGATGGTGTGATGGTAATTGATGGTGGTGATGGTAATAATGATGGTGGTGATGGTAATAATGGTGGTGGTGATGGTAATAATGATGGTGGTGATGATAATAGTGATGGTGGTGATGGTAATAATGATAGGTGATGGTAATAATGGTGGTGGTGATGGTAATAATGATGGTGGTGATGATAATAGTGATGGCGGTGATGGTTATAATGATGGTGGTGATGGTAATAATGATGGTGGTGATGGTAATAGTGATGGTTGTGATGGTAATAGTGATGGTGGTGATGGTTATAATGATGATGGTGATGGTAATAATGATGGTGGTGATGGTAATAATGGTGATGTGGTGATGGTAATAATGATGGTGGTGATGGTAATAATGATGGTGGTGATGGTAATAGTGATGGTGGTGATGGTAATATGATGGTGGTGATGGTAATAATGATGGTGGTGATGGTAATAGTGATGGTGGTGATGGTAATAATGATGGTGGTGATGGTAATAATGATGGTGGTGATGGTAATAATGATGGTGGTGATGGTAATAATGATAGTGGTGATGGTAATAGTGGTGACAGTTTCTTCGCTACTTTTGTCTTCTTCAATAGTAGTAATAATAGGTAATATTGACATAATCACTCTTATTCTGGTTTTCAATAACCACAGCTTGAAAATATCTTTCTTCACCAACATTGATAATCTAATAGTCATAATAGGAGTGTGTCTGCTTGTATATATAGATCCATAGAATTACTAATACAGATGTACATTTTCATAAACTGCTGTGTTTAGGTATATAAAAGCATATTTGTATTCATACATAAACATTGCTAAGAATAAAAATTCTATATCTTTTATAATATATATTACATGTTGCTTCATGGTTTGATGATAAAGTTGGTAAATGTTATCATGGGTAATTATATGTTTTTATGTTTATACACATGTCTGTATGTGTAAAGGTGTCTCTGTGTGTGTGCATGTGTAAGTACATCTGAGTGTATATGTGCATGGACATGTGCGTGCATATGTGCATGTATAGGTGTATGTATGTGCAGACACGTGTATGTTCTGTGTCTGCATGTGTGGATGAAGTGTGTATGTAGTTGATATATCACCTTATATAAGCTTGTCTATCTAGATCAGGGGTGTCAAACTGATCCCTGAAAGGGCTGTGTAGCTGCAGGTTTTTGTTCCAACATGCAGAAACACAGCTGACTGGTTTCATTCAGGTTCAGGCCTTCAGTGAAGACAACGAGTTTATTGATTAAAACAAGTCAGCTGTGCTGCTGCTGGTTGGAACAAAAACCTGCAGCCACACGGCCCTTTGATGGATCAGTTTAACACCTGTGATCTAAAGTAATCAGTAATGTACAATCAGAAGTCTACTCACAAGTCTAGCTCATAGACATTTATGTTTTACATCCCTCCCCCAACACCCCCCTCTTCTATCAACACAAGCATCAATAATGTTTCCATTAATTCTCCACGTCCACAGGTCTACTGCTGCTAGAAGGTCTTCATCCAGTTTTCTGACAGTAGTTTTCTCTACTTTCTATATATTATCTTTTAAGTTTGTTCTGTATCACAACACAATCCACTACACAACACCCTCACACTTCCCAACCCAGCACACACCACCCCCTCACTGTCCTGTCTCTTTAATTGTCTTGTCTTTAAATGTTTCACTGCCGGTGTTTTTTAGTCCTCTCTGATGAAATCAGGATTTAAGATGTTAATAAAGATGTTAGAATTTACTGCCAGAGAGGACTGAAGGACACATTCACCCTTCACATTAGCACAAAAAGTCTGCAACAAGATTAAACTGCATAAACATACTAGATGGTTTTACCAGATGATGACACTAACCATGAATGTAAACGCAGACAAAAAGATTGTTCAATTACAGATTACCAACTACAGTGTTTGGAGTGTTGGAGAAAATAGATCACATTTAGTTTAAAGACTTGGTAGAATCAGAGACACCTGTCAACAACAGACAGGAAGTGATGCAATACATTCATACAGACTGGGGAGGTTTTTTTTCTATATTTTGGGTTGCACATCAGTTTCATTGCACTTCTTGTACAAGACAATCAATTTTGAATTAAGTTAAAATCATTAAGAGCTCATGGGAAAAAAAAATAGAAGTAGTTATTTTAGTTTTGTGTTTTGTGGAGGAGCTCCACGTTCATGGTTTATTTCATTAAGGAGTAAATCATGACTTCAGAACCGCTGATCCAAACCCAGACTCGGGTCTGTGCTGGACTTTCTCAGGTGACTTCAATCAAATCAAAACAAATTTCAGTCACGGATCACTGAGAAAAATTATTTTATTCAGTTTGTTCTTTAAATCAGAGCTGAAAGTAAAAGGTTCTTCAGCATCGTTGAGTTCTGGAGGGTCTGAGCTGACCCGGATCTGGTTACCATGGTGGTTGTGTCACTGGCTGATGGTCAGAGGCAGCTGCCACACCAGCAGTGTGTTGTCTGCAGTTTCAGCGATAGGCTGGTCCACCCGGCGGTAGCCCCTCCCAGCAGAGAAGATGGCGGTGGACGTGAGTCTTCCTCGCCGGACCTCCCTGGCCTTTCCCCAGTCCACAGCCCTCCCCCTCACCCACACATCGGGGTCCTCGCTCAGCGCGTAGATGGAGCCGTCCTCGGGGCGGTGCTCCAGGGAGTGGGCGGGGTCGGCGATGGCGTCCTGTTCGGGCTGCGCCGTTAACAGCTTCCCGGGAAGTTGGTGGGTGGAGCTGAGGCGGTACCTCAGCAGGAGGCGCTGCTCCTGGTGAGGAGGCGGAGCCTCCGTTGACTGCTCTGCCTTTCTGTCATCCTCTATGGTCCCTCCTCCCCCATCAGCTGCCTCTTCACCATCCCGCCGTAGGAAGTCTGAGGACAGCGAGCTGTGGGCTGACACCAGCAGGTCCACTGGGCCGCAGTGGGCATTCAGAGATGTCCTCCCCTTACCTGAGGAGTCAGAACACCTGGTTACTATCACAAATTACTGATGCAGTTCTGCTGACCTTTGACCTGATGAGGTTCATAACTCTGTTCTCTGTACAGTTGTCATCATTTTTGTACCAGCTGTAAATATTTTGCACATTTTAACATGGAGGTCAAAGGTCAATAAAGCCTGATCTGTCAGAGATCTCCACCTGTACCTGCTGCAGGTGTCAGTCCTACATCAACACCACCACCATCTGAGGAAGAATCACCATCAGCACCTTCCAGTACCTTCCAGATCAGCTGGACCAGATTATTATTGATTATATCATATAATTTATCTATCATTTCTGAAATCATCCTCATCAATAAGCACATCAATATGAAACAAAAACATTGTTATTTATTCGGTAATAAACTATACAACCCTGAACTCCTTAAAGGTCGGGACGTTTTTTAAATTTAAACCAAAACTAAACTGAAGAACTTTCAAATCACATGAATATTTTATTCATAGCAGAACAAATGTTGAAACTGAGAACTTTTACAATTTTCTCCACTAAATGAGCTCATTTCAGGTGTGATTATTTTGGACAGGAGCAGGTTCTCCAGGAGGAGCATGTTCTCCAAGATGAGCATGTTCTCCATGGAAGAGCATGTTCTTAAAGAGGAGCGTGTTCTCCATGGAGGAGCAGGTTCTCCATGGAGGAGCAGGTTCTCCAGGAGGAGCAGGTTTTCCATGGAGGAGCAGGTTCTCCATGGAGGAGCATGTTCTTCAAGAGGAGCATGTTCTCCAAGAGGAGCATGTTCTCCATGGAGGAGCATGTTCTCCATGGAGGAGCATGTTCTCCATGGAGGAGCAGGTTCTTCAAGAGAAGCGTGTTCTCCATGGAGGAGCATGTTCTCCATGGAGGAGCAGGTTCTTCAAGAGAGCGTGTTCTCCATGGAGGAGCAGGTTCTCCAGGAGGAGCAGGTTCTCAATGGAGGAGCATGTTCTCATGGAGGAGCAGGTTCTCCATGGAGGAGCATGTTCTCCATGGAGGAGCAGGTTCTTCAAGAGGAGCGTGTTCTCCATGGAGGAGCAGGTTCTCCAGGAGGAGCATGTTCTTCATGGAGGAGCAGGTTCTCCAGGAGGAGTGTGTTCTCCAGGAGGAGCATGTTCTTCATGGAGGAGCATGTTCTCCAGGAGGAGTGTGTTCTCCAGGAGGAGCATGTTCTCCAGGAGGAGCATGTTCTCCAATAGGACGTCTGGACATGGAGGTTCTGAGTTTCTGGAGTTCTGGTGTTGAATCTGGTCCCAGTCTTGTCTGATAGAGGTTTCCAGCTGCTGAAGAGTTCTTTCTGTTTTAATAATTTTCTGGAATTTGGGTTAAGGTCAGTGAAGGATAATTTATATCAAAAATACTCTGGTGAATACACTTTTCATGTATGTAGATTTAGTATAACTTAGTTATTCACACAATTAATATAAATTATACAATAATAATCACTTTAATATGTATAAATATGTTTTCCAGACACCTCCTCTTGGAAGACAAAAGGAGTCTCATCCAGCTTCAAACTCATGCCAACCAGGATATTATTGTTTTATATTATTGTTGTGCAGGTTTACTCCCTTGTTTGATTTGATCTTTCAGAAACATTCAGACTTCTCCACTTTTGAAACTCTGGAGGTGGAAACAGTAAAACAGGTTGTTTTACTGTTTCCACCTCCACAGGAAGTCTGACATGTTCTGCTTCTATCTGCCTTCAAACTCACCTGTGATCTTGGGGATCCCCTCCAGGGTGGGAACAGGAAAGGTGAGGATGAGGCCCTGGCTGGTTCCCACCCACAGAAGTCCCCGGCTGATCAGCAGGCTGGAGACCCCTACCGAACCTGGAACACAAACATGGACCTCACAGGTGACCATCTAATGGAGTAGTTCTTCTCAACACCAGGGGGAGCAGTCCTGAGCACCTCTATGGAGGTGGACAGGTCATGTGGTCTTACCTGGGCTCAGGTGGGTGGAACGGGCGGAGATGTTGACCTCCTGTAGGGGTTCCAGGGTCTCGGTGTGGAACAGGTGGATGGAGGAACTCTGTGAGAAAGACATCCACACCCCTCCACCTGAGTGGGCCATATGGGTCACACTGCAGCCTGGGTCCGAGTGGGCCTCAAAACTCTACAACACACCAGGGCCACGTTAGAGTCCGAGTGGGCCTCAAAACTCTACAACACACAGGGTTAGGGTCGAGTGGGCCTCAAAACTCTACAACCACCAGGCCACGTTAGGGTCCGAGTGGGCCTGAAAACTCTACAACACACCAGGGCCACGTTAGGGTCCGAGTGGGCCTGAAAACTCTACAACACACCAGGGCCACGTTAGAGGTCCGAGTGGGCCTCAAAACTCTACAACACACCAGGGCCACGTTAGAGGCCGAGTGGGCCTGAAAACTCTACAACACACCAGGGCCACGTTAGGGTCCGAGTGGGCCTCAAAACTCTAGAACACACCAGGGCCACGTTAGGGTCCGAGTGGGCCTCAAAACTCTAGAACACACCAGGGCCACGTTAGGGTCCGAGTGGGCCTCAAACTCTACAACACACCAGGGCCACGTTAGGGTCCGAGTGGGCCTGAAAACTCTACAACACACCAGGACCACGTTAGGGTCCGAGTGGGAAAACTCTAGAACACACCAGGGCCACGTTAGGGTCCGAGTGGGCCTCAAAACTACAACACACCAGGGCCACGTTAGGGTCCGAGTGGGCCTCAAAACTCTACAACACACCAGGGCCACGTTAGGGTCCGAGTGGGCCTCAAAACTCTACAACACACCAGGGCCGCGTTAGGGTCCGAGTGGGCCTCAAAAACTACAACACACCAGGGCCACGTTAGGGTCCGAGGGGCCTCAAAACTCTACAACACACCAGGGCCACGTTAGGGTCCGAGTGGGCCTCAAAACTCTACAACACACCAGGGCCACGTTAGGTCCGAGTGGGCCTCAAAACTCTACAAAACACACCAGGGCCACGTTAGGTCCGAGTGGGCCTCAAAACTCTACAACACACCAGGGCCACGTTAGGGTCCGAGTGGGCCTGAAAACTCTACAACACACCAGGGCCACGTTAGGGTCCGAGTGGGCCTCAAAACTCTACAACACACCAGGGCCACGTTAGGGTCCGAGTGGGCCTCAAAACTCTACAACACACCAGGGCCACGTTAGGGTCCGAGTGGGCCTCAAAACTCTACAACACACCAGGGCCACGTTAGGGTCCGAGTGGGCCTCAAAACTCTACAACACACCAGGGCCACGTTAGGGTCCGAGTGGGCCTCAAAACTCTACAACACACCAGGGCCACGTTAGGGTCCGAGTGGGCCTCAAAACTCTACAACACACCAGGGCCACGTTAGGGTCCGAGTGGGCCTGAAAACTCTACAACACACCAGGGCCACGTTAGGGTCCGAGTGGGCCTCAAAACTCTACAACACACCAGGGCCACGTTAGGGTCCGAGTGGGCCTCAAAACTCTACAACACACCAGGGCCACGTTAGGGTCCGAGTGGGCCTCAAAACTCTACAACACACCAGGGCCACGTTAGGGTCCGAGTGGGCCTCAAAACTCTACAACACACCACGGCCACGTTAGGGTCCGAGTGGGCCTCAAAACTCTACAACACACCAGGGCCACGTTAGAGTCCGAGTGGGCCTCAAAACTCTACAACACACCAGGGCCACGTTAGGGTCCGAGTGGGCCTCAAAACTCTACAACACACCAGGGCCACGTTAGAGTCCGAGTGGGCCTCAAAACTCTACAACACACCAGGGCCACGTTAGAGGCTCCTGCTCTGAAACAGCGTCTGATTGGTTTGTGAACCCAAATGCAGGAAATAATGGTCACAGGAGCAATAAACCAGAAGCACCGCAAGGCGGGAAAACCAGAACAACCACTGACTAGACAGAACTGAGGATAGGGAGCAAGTAAACAGCCTAGACAGCACCTGGGTCAGACCTGGGTCAGACCTGGGCCAAGACCTGGGTCAAGAGCTGAGTAAGACCTGGGCCAAGACCTGGGTCAAACCTGGGTCAATACCTGCGTCAAACCTGGGTCAATACCTGAGCCAAGACCTGGGTCAAGACCTGGGTCAAACCTGGGTCAATACCTGAGTAAGACCTGGGCCAAGACCTGGGCCAAGACCTGGGTCAATACCTGAGTAAGACCTGGGCCAAGACCTGGGCCAAGACCTGGGTCAATACCTGAGTAAGACCTGGGCCAAGACCTGGGCCAATACCTGGGCCAAGAGCTGGGTCAAACCTGGGTCATTACCTGGGTCAGACCTGGGCCAAGACCTGGGTCAAACCTGGGTCATTACCTGGGTCAGGCCTGGGCCAAGACCTGGGTCAAACCTGGGTCAGACCTGGGCCAAGACCTGGGTCAAGACCTGGGTCAAACCTGGGTCATTACCTGGGTCAGACCTGGGCCAAGACCTGGGTCAAACCTGGGTCATTACCTGGGTCAGACCTGGGCCAAGACCTGGGTCAAGACCTGGGTCAGACCTGGGTCAATACCTGGGTCAAGAGCTGGGTCAGGCCTGGGCCAAGACCTGGGCCAAGACCTGGGTCAAGAGCTGGGTCAGACCTGGGCCAAGACTTGGGTCAATACCTGGGCCAAACCTGGGTCAATACCTGGGCCAAGACCCGGGTCAAACCTGGGTCATTACCTGGGTCAGACCTGGGCCAAGACCTGGGTCAAGAGCTGAGTAAGACCTGGGCCAAGACCTGGGTCAAGACCTGGGTCAAACCTGGGTCAATACCTGGGCCAAGACCTGGGTCAATACCTGGGTCAATACCTGAGTAAGACCTGGGCCAAGACCTGGGTCAAGAGGCCTGGGTACCTGGGTCACCTGGTCAAGACCTGGGTCAATACCTGGTAAGACCTGGGTCAAGACCTGGGTCAATACCTGAGTAAGACCTGTAAGACCTGGGCCAAGACCTGGGTCAAGAGCTGGGTCAGGCCTGGGCCAAGACCTGGGTCAATACCTGAGTAAGACCTGGGCCAAGACCTGGGTCAGACCTGGGCCAAGACCTGGGTCAAGACCTGGGTCAGACCTAGGTCAATACCTGGGTCAAGAGCTGGGTCAGGCCTGGGCCAAGACCTGGGCCAAGACCTGGGTCAAGAGCTGGGTCAGGCCTGGGCCAAGACCTGGGCCAAGACCTGGGTCATTACCTGGGTCAAGACCTGGGTCAAACCTGGGTCAATACCTGGGCCAAGACCTGGGTCAATACCTGGGTCAATACCTGTGCCAAGACCTGGGCCAAGACCTGGGTCAATACCTGAGTAAGACCTGGGCCAAGACCTGGGTCAGACCTGGGCCAAGACCTGGGTCAATACCTGGGTCAATATCTGGGCCAAACCTGGGTCAATACCTGGGCCAAGACCTGGGTCAAACCTGGGTCAGACCTGGGCCAAGACCTGGGTCAAGAGCTGAGTAAGACCTGGGCCAAGACCTGGGCCAAGACCTGGGTCATTACCTGGGTCAAGACCTGGGTCAAACCTGGGTCAATACCTGGGCCAAGACCTGGGTCAATACCTGGGTCAATACCTGGGCCAAGACCTGGGCCAAGACCTGGGTCAATACCTGAGTAAGACCTGGGCCAAGACCTGGGTCAGACCTGGGCCAAGACCTGGGTCAATACCTGGGTCAATACCTGGGCCAAACCTGGGTCAATACCTGGGCCAAGACCTGGGTCAAACCTGGGTCATTACCTGGGTCAGACCTGGGCCAAGACCTGGGTCAAGAGCTGAGTAAGACCTGGGCCAAGACCTGGGCCAAGACCTGGGTCATTACCTGGGTCAAGACCTGGGTCAAACCTGGGTCAATACCTGGGCCAAGACCTGGGTCAATACCTGGGTCAATACCTGGGCCAAGACCTGGGCCAAGACCTGGGTCAATACCTGAGTAAGACCTGGGCCAAGACCTGGGTCAGACCTGGGCCAAGACCTGGGTCAATACCTGGGTCAATACCTGGGCCAAACCTGGGTCAATACCTGGGCCAAGACCTGGGTCAAACCTGGGTCATTACCTGGGTCAGACCTGGGCCAATACCTGGGTCAATACCTGAGTAAGACCTGGGCCAAGACCTGGGTCAGACCTGGGCCAAGACCTGGGTCAATACCTGGGTCAATACCTGGGCCAAACCTGGGTCAATACCTGGGTCAAGACCTGGGTCAAACCTGGGTCAATACCAAGGCCAAGACCTGGGTCAATACCTGGGTCAATACCTGAGTAAGACCTGGGCCAAGACCTGGGTCAAGAGCTGGGTCAGGCCTGGGTCAATACCTGGGTCAGACCTGGGTCAAGACCTGGGTCAAGACCTGGGTCAATACCTGGGTCAATTGGGTCAATACCTGAGTAAGACCTGGGCCAAGACCTGGGTCAAGAGCTGGGTCAGGCCTGGGCCAAGACCTGGGTCAATACCTGAGTAAGACCTGGGCCAAGACCTGGGTCAGACCTGGACCAAGACCTGGGTCAAGACCTGGGTCAGACCTAGGTCAATACCTGGGTCAAGAGCTGGGTCAGGCCTGGGCCAAGACCTGGGCCAAGACCTGGGTCAAGAGCTGGGTCAGGCCTGGGCCAAGACCTGGGTCATTACCTGGGTCAAGACCTGGGTCAAACCTGGGTCAATACCTGGGCCAAGACCTGGGTCAATACCTGGGTCAATACCTGGGCCAAGACCTGGGCCAAGACCTGGGTCAATACCTGAGTAAGACCTGGGCCAAGACCTGGGTCAGACCTGGGCCAAGACCTGGGTCAATACCTGGGTCAATACCTGGGTCAATACCTGGGTAAGACCTGGGCCAAGACCTGGGTCAAGACCTGGGCCAAGACCTGGGTCAAGACCTGGGTCAAGACCTGGGTCAAACTGGGTCAAGACTGGGCTGGGTCAATACCTGGGTCAGACCTGGGTCAAGACCTGGGTCAATACCTGAGTAAGACCTGGGCCAAGACCTGGGTCAATACCTGGGTCAATACCTGAGTAAGACCTGGGCCAAGACCTGGGTCAAGACCTGGGCCAAGACCTGGGGCAAGACCTGGGCCAAGACCTGGGTCAAGAGCTGGGTCAGACCTGGGCCAAGACCTGGGTCAGACCTGGGCCAAGACCTGGGCCAAGACCTGGGTCAATACCTGGGCCAAGACCTGGGTCAATACCTGGGTCAATACCTGGGCCAAGACCTGGGTCAATACCTGGGTGGGTCATACCTACCTGGGCCAGACCTGGGCCAAGACCTGGGTCAGACCTGGGCCAAGACCTGGGTCAATACCTGGGTCAATACCTGGGCCAAACCTGGGTCAATACCTGGGTCAAGACCTGGGTCAAACCTGGGTCATTACCTGGGCCAAGACCTGGGTCAAGAGCTGGGTAAGACCTGGGCCAAGACCTGGGTCTACCCTGGGTCAAGACCTGGGTCAAACCTGGGTCAATACCTGGGCCAAGACCTGGGTCAATACCTGGGTAATACCTGGGCCAAGACCTGGGCCAAGACCTGGGTCAATACCTGAGTAAGACCTGGGCCAAGACCTGGGTCAGACCTGGCCAAGACCTGGGTCAATACCTGGGTCAATACCTGGGCCAAACCTGGGTCAATACCTGGGCCAAGACCTGGGTCAAACCTGGGTCATTACCTGGGTCAGACCTGGGTCAAACAGTAAGACCTGGGCCAAGACCTGGGTCAAAGACCTGGGTCAATACCTGGGTCAAACCTGGGTCAAACCTGAGTAAGACCTGGGCCAAGACCTGGGTCAATACCGGGCCAAGACCTGGGTCAATACCTGGGTCAATACCTGGGCCAAAGTCAATACCTGGGTCCAAGACCTGGGTCAAACCTGGGTCAATACCTGGGCAATACCTGGGTCGACCTGGGTCAATACCTGAGTAAGACCTGGGCCAAGACCTGGGTCAATACCTGGGTCAATACCTGAGTAAGACCTGGGCCAAGACCTGGGTCAAGAGCTGGGTCAGGCCTGGGCCAAGACCTGGGTCAATACCTGAGTAAGACCTGGGCCAAGACCTGGGTCAGACCTGGACCAAGACCTGGGTCAGACCTGGGTCAATACCTGGGTCAAGAGCTGGGTCAGGCCTGGGCCAAGACCTGGGCCAAGACCTGGGTCAAGAGCTGGGTAAGGCCTGGGCCAAGACCTGGGTCATTACCTGGGTCAAGACCTGGGTCAAACCTGGGTCAATACCTGGGCCAAGACCTGGGTCAATACCTGGGTCAATACCTGGGCCAAGACCTGGGCCAAGACCTGGGTCAATACCTGAGTAAGACCTGGGCCAAGACCTGGGTCAGACCTGGGCAAGACCTGGGTCAGACCTGGTCCAATACCTGGGTCAATACCTGGGAGTAAGGACCTGGGCCAAGACCTGGGTCAAAGACCTGGGCCAAGACCTGGGTCAATACCTGAGTAAGACCTGGGCCAAGACCTGGGTCAAGAGCTGGGTCAGGCCTGGGTCAATACCTGGGTCAGACCTGGGTCAAGACCTGGGTCAATACCTGAGTAAGACCTGGGCCAAGACCTGGGTCAATACCTGGGTCAATACCTGAGTAAGACCTGGGCCAAGACCTGGGTCAATACCTGAGTAAGACCTGGGCCAAGACCTGGGTCAAGACCTGGGCCAAGACCTGGGTCAAGAGCTGGGTCAGACCTGGGCCAAGACCTGGGTCAGACCTGGGCCAAGACCTGGGCCAAGACCTGGGTCAAGACCTGGGTCAAACCTGGGTCAATACCTGGGTCAGACCTGGGTCAACACCTGGGTCAATACCTGAATAAGACCTGGGCCAAGACCTGGGCCAAGACCTGGGTCAAGACCTGGGTCAATACCTGAGTAAGACCTGGGCCAAGACCTGGGTCAAGACCTGGGTCAATACCTGAGTAAGACCTGGGCCAAGACCTGGGTCAAGACCTGGGTCAAACCTGGGTCAGCACCTGGGTCAGACCTGGGCCAAGACCTGGGTCAATACCTGAGTAAGACCTGGGCCAAGACCTGGGTCAAGACCTGGGTCAAACCTGGGTCAAGACCTGGGTCAAGACCTGGGCCAAGACCTGGGTCAGGCCTGGGCCAAGACCTGGGTCAAGAGCTGGGTCAGGCCTGGGCCAAGACCTGGGTCAATACCTGGGTCAGACCTGGGTCAATACCTGGGTCAGACCTGGACCAAGACCTGGGCCAAGACCTGGGTCAAGAGCTGGGTCAGGCCTGGGCCAAGACCTGGGTCAATACCTGGGTCAGACCTGGGCCAAGACCTGGGTCAAACGTGGGTTAATACCTGGGTCAGACCTGGGCCAAGACCTGTGTCAGACCTGGGCCAAGACCTGGGTCAATACCTGGGTCAGACCTGGGCCAAGACCTGGGTCAAACGTGGGTTAATACCTGGGTCAGACCTGGGCCTGGGCCAAGACCTGGGTCAATACCTGGGTCAGACCTGGGCCAAGACCTGGGTCAAACGTGGGTTAATACCTGGGTCAGACCTGGGCCAAGACCTGGGTCAAGACCTGGGCCAAGACCTGGGTCAAGAGCTGGGTCAGGCCTGGGCCAAGACCTGGGTCAATACCTGGGTCAGACCTGGGCCAAGACCTGGCTCAAACGTGGGTTAATACCTGGGTCAGACGTGGGTTAATACCTGGGTCAGACCTGGGCCAAGACCTGGGTCAAGACCTGGGCCAAGACCTGGGTCAAGACCTGGGTCAGGTCAAGACCTGGGCCAAGACCTGGGCCAAGACCTGGGACCTGGGTCAAACCTGGGTCAATACCTGGGTCAGACCTGGGTCAAGACCTGGGCCAAGACCTGGGTCAAGGTCAAGACCTGGGCCAAGACCTGGGTCAAGAGCTGGGTCAGGCCTGGGCCAAGACCTGGGTCAATACCTGGGCCAAGACCTGGGCCAAGACCTGGGTCAAACCTGGGTCAATACCTGGGTCAAACCTGGGTCAATACCTGGGTCAGACCTGGGTCAAGACCTGGGCCAAGACCTGGGTCAAGACCTGGGTCAGGCCTGGGCCAAGACCTGGGCCAAGACCTGGGTCAGGCCTGGGTCAATACCTGGGTCAGACCTGGGTCAGGCCTGGGCCAAGACCTGGGCCAATACCTGGGTCAGACCTGGTTTCCAGCAGGACAAAAGGACACAGAAGCACAACTGAGGTTCACAAAACTGCATCTGAATAAACCAGCAGACTTTTGGAACAATGTCCTCTGGACAGGTGAGACCAGAGTGGAGCTGAGAGCCAAGTTGGTAGGAAACCAAACACCTGAGGTCCTCTGTGGAGCATCGTGGGGGAGGAGTGGTGAACTTCTCTGTATAGATTTCTAGTATTGTAGAGAGAAATGTGAGTCCATTTCTCTGACAACTAAAGCTTGGCTGAAACTGGGTCATGTGACAGGACAATGATCCCAAACACAGCAGCAGATCTACATGAGAAGATTCAAGGTTCTGAAATGTTCAAATCAAAGTCCAGACTTTAACCCTATAGCTGAATGATCAAATCATCAAACTGGCTCTGGTTGAATATTATCAGAGAAAAGTCTTGATTGCAATGAAAGCAGTTCAGGCACTTGCATCTCTGACGGGCTCTGAAAAGCAGCAAACTGTCCACTAATTTATAGGTTTCTGAGGGAGAGAAGAACCCCTACACTGATGACCCCATCATAACCCTAACCATATCCCCAAACCCCTAACCCTAACCCCTAACCCTAACACTGATAACCCCATCATCACCTTAACCCTAACCATATCCCCAAACCCCTAACCCTAACCCTAACCCTAACCCCTAACCCTAATCCCTAACCCTAACCCTAACACTGATAACCCCATCATAACCCTAACCCTAACCCTAACCCTAACCCTAACACTGATAACCCCATCATAACCCTAACCATATCCCCAAACCCCTAACCCTAACCCCTAACCCTAACACTGATAACCCCATCATCACCCTAACCCTAACCCTAACCCTAACCCTAACCCTAACCCTAACCCTAACACTGATAACCCCATCATAACCCTAACCCTAACCCTAACCCCGCCTAACCCTAACACTGATAACCCCATCATAACCCTAACCATATCCCCAAACCCCTAACCCTAACCCTAATCCCTAACCCTCCTAACCCTAACACTGATAACCCCATCATCACCCTAACCCTAACCATATCCCCTAACCCCTAACCCTAACCCTAACCCTAACCCTAACCCCTAACCCTAACACTGATAACCCCATCATCACCCTAACCCTAACCCCTAACACTGATAACCCCATCATCACCCTAACCATAACCATAACCCCTAACCCTAACCCTAATCCCTAACCCCTAACCCTAACACTGATAACCCCATCATCACCCTAACCCTAACCATATCCCCTAACCCCTAACCCTAACCCTAACCCTAACCCTAACCCATCAACCCTAAACCCTAACACTGATAACCCCATCATCACCCTAACCATAACCATAACCCCTAACCCCTAACCCCTAACCCTAACCCTACGTCCCTTAAAGAGAAACAAAGTGTACAGAAGAGCACAACCAGTTACCAGTTACAACATCTTAACTTCCATTACAGGCTTTTATTACTTTTGACCTGGTCTACAACTGATGACCTGTTTATGACCTGGGACTAAACCAGACCACTGAGAAGGTAGAAACTAACAATCATTGGATAACAGAGAATATATTATTTATTTATACAGTCATGGAAAAAATTATTAGACCACCATTTTATCTTCCCTTTCTTGTTCATTTTAATACCTGGTACCACTAAACGTCATCATGTGACTAAAACAGACAGAAAAGAAAACACTGAATGCATAAAAGCAGTGTTTTTGGCAGTACAACGCCATAGCTATTGATGTAAAAACTTAAGTGATTTAGGTTATAATCAAGAAAACCATGGAAAATGGTAAGATATCAGCTCTTAAATAAAACTCTTATGAGCAATCTTTGTGGTTATCGTTATGTTTGTCCAAACAAATGTACCTTTAGTTGTACCAGGCATTAAAATGAACAAGAAACTGAAGAAAACAAGGGTGGTCTAATAATTTTTTCCATGACTGTATATTCCCACTACAGCCTGATTGATTGTGTGGTGGAACCTTTAGAGAACTGTGTAGAAGGAAATGTCCAAAAACATCAGTGAACTGAAACAATGTTGTGAAGAAGAATGGATGAGAACTACTCCAGAACCCTGAAAGACACTGATGAGGTCAGACTTGTCTTCAGTTTTGTTAATTAATGAAAACAGTTCTGTGTTCTTGTTTGATACCCTAAACCAGGGCTCTCCAACTACAGTTCTACTGTCCCGCATGTCTTAGATGTTTCCTTGCAACAACACACCTGATTGTATGTGTATTCATATGTATTCATGTGTGTACCTGTGTGAGGACACCTCCTTCCTGGATAACGGTGACCCGGTTGCCACAGCCAGCCCACACAGAGTCCTGGAGTGTCACCAGACAACATACCGGATCAGAACCCAGCGACACCAATCTGCAGGAGTCCAGCTCCCACAGGCCCTCTAACAGGAAGAAGAGCAGCTTCAGATCTGGGACGCTTGCATCAGTTAATCATGTATCAGCTTTTCTGCAGGTAGGCTCACCTGCAGCTCTTCTGTGGAACACTGCCAATTTCCCATTGGAAAGTCCAGCGAGGAGGAAGCATGGTGAGTATCTGAGACAGAGGACAGCACAGCCATCTGGCGTCTCCAGCGTCTGCAGCCACTCCACAGATGTGTCCATGCTGCTGTGGACGTGGATGCTGCAACCATGACAAAAGACAACCAAATATCAACCTGATGGAGGAAGGTGTCGGGCTTCTTCCTCTCTATTCCTTCACAGAGGAGTTTGAGCTGATGCTTTCAGCAGCTAAGAGCCATCTTTCCTGAGGTCACTAGACGTCACGCCACACCTAAAACTAGTTAAAAACCTCCCTGGAACCTGCCATAAACCCAACCCCAAAACTAGTTAAAAACCTCCCTGGAACCTGCCATAAACCCACCTAAAACTAGTTAAAAACCTCCCTGGAACCTGCCGTAAACCCACCTAAAACTAGTTAAAAACCTCCCTGGAACCTGCCATAAACCCACCCCAAAACCTGTCCCAGAAACCTGGCTGACACCTGTCTGAAACCTGTCCCAGAAACCTGTCTGACACCTGGCTGAAACCTCTCCCAGAACCTGCCATAAACCCACCCCAAAACCTGTCCCAGAAACCTGGTTGACACCTGTCTGACACCTGTCCCAGAAACCTGTCTGACACCTGTCTGAAACCTGTCCCAGAAACCTGTCTGACACCTGTCTGACACCTGTCCCAGAAACCTGTCTGACACCTGGCTGAAACCTGTCCCAGAAACCTGGCTCAACCTGTCCCAGAAACCTGTCTCAGACCTGTCCCAGAAACCTGTCTGACATCTGTCCCAGAAACCTGTCTGACATCTGTCCCAGAAACCTGTCTGACATCTGTCCCAGAAACCTGTCTGACATCTGTCCCAGAAACCTGTCTGACATCTGTCCCAGAAACCTGTCTGAGACCTGTCCCAGAAACCTGTCTGAGACCTGTCCCAGAAACCTGGCTCAGACCTGTCCCAGAAACCTGGCTCAGACCTGTCCCAGAAACCTGGCTGAGACCTGTCCCAGAAACCTGGCTCAGACCTGTCCCTGAAACCTGGCTGAGACCTGTCCCAGGAACCTGGCTGAGACCTGTTAAGCCACCATATGGCCTGGACGGCACAAGCCTAGGTACAGGCAATGACTTCTTGGAGGAGATGGAACAATGATGCTGTAATGGTAAACGACCTCGGAACGGACAACGGATAAAGTGTATACGTCAAACGATGGAGGTAGCCGCAGTGTTAGTGGGGTTATCTGCAGTCCTCGCCATATTATATTACTATGGTGTGGAACCCTGGGCACTGACCCACACCAGGGTGCAGTACCAAACAACCAAGTCCTTTCGGCAGACCTGCTGGACAGAGAAACACACGAATGTGTTCATCGGCTGTGATGACCTGGGAGACCGATCTAATTTGACCGGCTGGCAGCAGGTGGTAGAGAAAGGCAGGAAAGTATGGGAAGTAGCCCTATATGCAATAGATGTATGGGCACACATAGTTAAGGAGGAGGACCTCCAGGAGGGAAAGTGGACTGATATTGAAGGTGTTAAAGTTGGACAAGAGAGAAATGAAGATTGCCCAGTACAACTGGGTGCAGCCTTTGCAGAAAGACCCTGGATATTATTGTACCTGGTGGCGTAGAGGATTGCCTGGATTGAACCTAGAAGGGTTCTGGGAAAGAGTAGTGGTTTATCCTGCTGAACCATGAAATGACACGTGCCCTGGGGTATTCTCAAAGTGGGAGTTTTGGGGAGGTCTTAACCTGACCTGTGGGAGCCAGAGGTCCCGACAGTCTAGAAGAGGATCCAGACTGTACAACTCCACATCTGTACCGGGCAAAACCACTGGGGAAAGAGCCGGCGGGAGGATAGGGGTAGTAGCATCTACAACCACCCCGGCGGCCACCTGGAAGTTGCTGGGCAGATTGCTCGATAAGGGGATAAGGAAAAAGTGGGACAGAGCCCGGAGTTAATGAAGGAGTGTATCCATAACAAGTTGAGGGACCTGGACCCCTGCTATTGGAACAGGTACGATGAATGCGCCACCTGGGACTACATGGTATTGGCGAAGGCATATAGGGATAACCTCAGCACCCTTGAGCAGCTGCGAAGGTTTTTCCTTAGAGTGCCCGATCCTGAGCCCAACGCCCTCCGAGAAAGATGGTTGAACGACACCCTGCCGTGGCTGTGGGTGGTGCCGCTGAAACATTTCACTGGTGCCTTCCAGGATGGGTATGATGGAACTAGCCAGGGCCTCAAGGGGCCATATATATTTGTTATGTACGTCCAGAGGTTACCGACCCCTGATGAGCTGATGGCGGTTCCGAGAGGGAATTTCCAGCGGGTTGATGCCTGTGTAGCGGGGAAGGCCTTTGTCGATTTGAATGGCACAAAATTCGTGAGTGATGGGAACTCTCCATGCTGTGCACTGGTGCAGACAAGGCTGATAGCTTGGGGTTCTTGGGTGTACAACTGCACGGGGTTGATGGCGAACAGAACCGTTAAGGGTATTCTCCAAGGCTGGAAATAGGGCAGCGTCAGGGACCATAGCTCAAGTACCAGTACCTGGCGACGGTGTATTCGAAAGAGCGGGACATTTGGCCTGGTGCTTGGTACCGACCTGAGTCCTATGTAGGCCCAAGACCGTGCACTGCGATGAGGCTGGAACCACATGCAACATCAGCCTTGCCCGGGGGGAGTGTGGACATGTCCCTGGCTGGGAGGACTACTGTGGAGGATATTATGGCGATGAGTACCAAACCTACTCCCAGACGACGGTTTGGAGGAAGACAACTTGGTGGAAGAAGGCCATCTGGAGAAGAGTGGTCCCCGCAGGAGTGGGCTACACCAAGGCCATCCTGGGGCATGGGTTGTCTCAAAGAAAGAATGTCAATGTGAGGCTCATTCCGTTTGTGGGTGACCCCACGACCATGTAGCTGAAGGGCATGCCTTCAGAAAGAGCCTGTGTGAGGGCAAGGAAGTCTCAGGATTTGAGTGGTAGGGTCCCAATGGGTTGTATAACGCAGGGACTTGTCATTCCCCAGAAGAGCGTTGGATGACCTGTGGGGAAGGTTCCAGAAGGCATGTGTGTACTTGGATGGAAACAACGAGAGCAGTGCTTACCAATGGATTGTCTGATGTTAAGGAGGAAGCTTTTGGGGCTATCGGGGAAGGATTTTCCATAGTTGGAGGGTGGTTGGGCCACCTGTTCGCACAGCTGTGGCCCTATTTGTTAGCGGCCTTAGGGTTGTTCATCGTGGTGATGGTGGCCGGAGTGCTGCTGAAGGGAGGAGTCACAGACGTCACGAGCCCCGGGATCGGGAAGCCCTTCGGGAGGAGGGGCGAGCCCGCCCATAAAAGATTGGAGACGGAGCGGCCGGAGCCAGTCCAGGCTTTGCCTGAGACTAGCCAGGGTCTTCGAGGGGCCACCAGCCTGTGGATGGTAATGATAGAGACCATGGCCAACAACACTACTGATCTTGGAACCCCCCTGTACTGTGTGAGGACCATGGAATACGTCAGTGTCACGATTATCTGGCTCATATACTGTTGCATCGGTTGGTGGACCATCGAACAGCCGCTGAGAGTCCTCACCCTGGTTCAGGGCTGCGTGAGGATGGTTGTCATCACCCTGCGTGGACGGCATGAAATGGCTCCAGCCCTGTTTGTCACCTACCTCCTGGGAAGACACCACATCAGCGCCACCCGTACGGGGCTTGGACAGGGGGTGGTGATCCTGGGGTGGGTGGCCCTCTATGCCACGGCAGTGGGTTTTGGACTGTTGGAATATATGGTTGCATGTTATGAACTATTAATGTCCATCGGCCTGCTAGCCCACCTCCTGTTTGCAGCGCTGAGGCGAAGGGAGTGCCGGCTGGGGGGAATCTGTGCAATAGTATTTTGGGAACTAGAAGGGGGGGTACTGGCAGTGCTCTCCTTGCTAGGCTGGGTGGGTCAGTTGCCACTGATTATGTGGTTTACGGTCCGCGCCGCTCTTTTTCCAATACAGTAGAGAGCGTTTCTTAGAATTGGCGGTTCCCAGGACTGAATGGTCTGGCTCAAAGGTCACTCTGGGGCTGGGGCTCTATAAGAACTTTTGCCAATTAATCTGCTTGCTTACCTGCTCTACCAAACTCTGTATTGGGGGAATCACTGCTGAATACTGTGTCATCTGCATCTTTTAGGGGGGAGCGTCTTGCATCTTCTGCAGGGTCAGTTTGCACCCTGTGGGATGTCAGCTCGGCCTTTTGGTGCATTGGGTGCTACGGTGTAAACTTCAGGGTCCAGTCGGCTAGAGAACTCCTGGTGGACCCTTGGCCACCCTTCGCGGGGCCAGGCACCTGCTGGGAACTTGAAATGTTGGCCAGGTTTATCCGGGGCAGACTAAGCTGGGGTTTGGTTAGAGAGGCCCTTGCCTACAAAGCGAGCGTCACCCATGGCGACTATTACCCGCTCTACATGAAATTGTGGGAGTATCTGGATGGAACGCGGGTGTCCAGCAGGAAAACATCTAAGACATGCAGGACCAGGGTTGAAGACCCCTGGTCTAGAGTGTCCTGGTGCCACATATATTTGTTGACACTTTTACACTGTGTTCAAACATGGTGTTCATTATGAAAAAAATGAAACTAGCACCGAAGTCAAACAACAGAACACAGCTCGGGTTCAGATGAGAGGGGCCGTTGTTCCCAGTCACATTTCTCCAGGTACCACTGTTGTTACCCATGTGAGTTAAAAGTCCCCTGGCAGAATGAAGGAGTCCCCTGTAATGAGTAAGGCCATGACTTCAGGCCCCGATTCCTGTCGATCTGAGGCCACAGGTTGTTATCGTACTGGCTCCATCAAGTAGCTAAGTTTTGACACGTAGCCGTCTAGACAGATTTCAAGGTTTCCTTGTTTCCACCAATGTTAAGATGAACAGTCCGCCTCTCTGTCTTTGTCATTCTGAGCGATCCACCCTTCTGTAATGACCTCTCTAAATCTGCATGCCACTTAGAGAAGAGAATAAACTCATTTTGCGCCTCCGTCCTTTGTCAGTGCTTTTTTTAACAACCACATTGACTGCTTCACCAGTGCACAATAATAATAATCCTTACCAGTGAGAATACATCTAAATTCTCATCTTACATCACCATTTGGAGCACTTTCAAATCTGCACAGCCTTTTTAAAACTCTTTACTGTTTTCTTTGTTTTTATGTTTTTATTCTTTTTCTTTTTCTGCGGTGCTTTTAATGTTTTATGTAAAGCACTTTGAATTGTTTTGTACATGAAATGTGCTATACAAATAAACTTGCCTTGCCCTTCCAGCACCCCTGCCAAGGACTCTAAGAAGCTGCCATTTAGTGCATCGGAGCAGATGCCAGTCTGAGCCTGGTACCCGACCCAAAGGTGCAGGGAAGCTACCCTCTCATCCGTTCAATTCAATTCGCTTTAACTTCTTTGAATAGCGTCTGTTACAATGTAAATTGTCGTTAGGTGTTTTTCAGAGATCCAGATCATGATCCCCAAGCAATTACTTTTAACCTTAAGTAATATTATATCTTCATTAAAGAAACAATGGCAAGTAAAATCTCCCCTTGTGGGAGAAAAACCTTTGAGCCAAACAGTGGCAAGGAAAAACTCCAGAGACTCATATACTGGGGAAAACCCAGACATACAGGCTCCAGGCTGGTAGGGGGCCATAAGTAAACCCACTCCAGTCCATCACCTCTCACCCTGGACACCTCCAGAGTTGAATACAGTTCAGCCTCTTGAGAAGACTGGTTCCAGAGGATACTGGATACTGGATACTGGATACTGGATAAATACTGTGTGCTGAGGTGAGTCTGACTGTATCTAGTCAGTAGCTCAAGCTCAGGCTCCTTTCCTGCCAAAATAGCTACGAAGAGTACGAAGAGCTAGTTTTGGAAAGCAAGGGTCGTCATGCCAAGGTTCCGCCTTCATATGCCAACCATAGTACGATGCACCTGACCTGGAACTGGTGAAGTCACAGAAGGGCAAACCCATGCTGGTTGGGCTGATCCCAGGCCTGGCTCCAGGATGGGGCCCCGGTGAACCATGTTCAGCCAAGGGAAATGTGGCTCCTTTATTTACTGTCCATGTGGCTCTAGAATCTGGCCTGTCCCCCAGGACTAGATGCCTTGGGAGACCCTGGGAAACCCCTCCACCACGATAAGGTGGCAATTCAAGGAGGGGATTTGTTCTTCTTTGTATGTTCGTATGTACCATGGCTACTTCTTCGTTGTTTTCCAGTCAGGTAGAGCAATAATTTACTGTAAAGTCTGTAAAAATCACTGATGCTCAAACAAAAAACACATTTTGACATTCTGTCATCTGAAACAACATTTATTTCTTTATAAACTATATGTAAGTACATGTATACATGTCTGAATGACTTCTGAAATATTATTGTACTGGTCCTCTAAAGTACACCTGACCCACCCCTTAAAGTCAACTGTCCCACCCCTTAAAGACAACTGACACACCACTGGACCATCCTAGACCCCCCCGGACTGACCTGCCATCCTGCAGACCCACACAGATCATGTTCCCCATGCTGGCTGCAGTTCCTGCTTCCTCGTCCTCCTCTTCCTTCACATACTCCAAACACAGCACCGGTGCCCTCAGATGGATGCTTTTCACTTGGCGGGGGGTGGATCGGTTTAAGGAGAAGATGTCCACTCGGCCATGGGCGGAGCCATCACTCCCACCTGCAACCTGAACACCGATGGCAGAGTTTGAACCTGTCAGAACACGGAGGTACGGGTGGTAGCACCATTCCTGTATTTGATCTGTTCCCTTCAAACATCAACCTCCTGCATGAGAAACATCTGTGTTGTTCTTCAATGTCTGAACTCTCAATTCTGAATTTTTTGACTGAAACTTTAGTTTTTATTTCCACATGTTCACACCAGTAAAGATTCAGAGCCATGGACAGATATTCAGATGGAGGTTTGTGCTGTGAGAGATGTTATCCTCACCCAGAGGTAACCTTGTGGTAAACATGAGGAGGTGGAGCAGAGACCCAGCAGGGTGGACTGGGAGGGGCTGTGGACAGCTGCCTGCACCTGCACAAACAGGTGTTCTGGTGATGACAGCTGCATGGAAGCAGATATCACACATGTAGATATATACACCCTGTCAGCTCTCAGGTTTTATGTTTCAGTCTCTCACATGGTTCTGGAGGAACTCTGCTCTGTTCTTCTTTACAATGTTGCTTAAAACGATCACTTCTCCACCTCTATGCTTGAGAGTGGGTCTGAGGTGTTCAGGGTTGGGGGTTAGGGTTAGGGGGTTGGGGGTTAGGGGTAGGGTTAGGGTTAGGGTTAGGGTTAGGGGTTAGGGTTAGGGTTAAGGTTGGGGGTTAGGGTTAGGGTTAGGGGTTAGGGGTTAGGGTTAGGGTTAGGGTTAGGGGTTAGGGGTTAGGGTTAAGGTTGGGGGTTAGGGGTTAGGGTTAGGGTTAGGGGTTAGGGTTAAGGTTGGGGGTTAGGGGTTAGGGTTAGGGGTTAGGGTTAGGGTTGGTTTCCTCCAAAAAGGATTCTGGGCTCCACTTTGGTCCATCTGTCCTCAGCCAGGCTTCCATGGTCTTTTTAGACCTGAGGTTTTCTCCTGGTTATCTCTCGTGGCTTTTTTGGAGATGTTCCTGGATTTTTCTGTATTTTTGTCCAGTAAATATTGACATACTGTAACACTTTGCTTGCAGTCGTTCATCTGCAGCTGGATTTACAGAATGTTCGATAAGAACCAGACAAGTGTTATTTATTCTGACACATAAAACCTCAGATCTGAAACAGGAAGTACCTTGATCATGTAACTGTAAATAACTGACTGTACTCATCTCACCTTCAGGATCTGTGTCCTAGAGCAGAAAAGAGAAAGTGAGCAACTAAGTAACGGAGAACTAAGCAGAGTTCTGGACTTCCTGTCCTCCTCAGCAAATTCCCATCCTGAAGAGTTTTCCTTTCCTGAACAGACCAATCACAAACATGTTTTAGAGTCCATCACCTGGACAACGTAACTGAGGTTTCCACCACAGAAGACTCACTCTGAGCCATCTTAGCGAGGTGAAGCCGATTCATCCAGGAGATCTTACTCTGGGGACTCGGGGTGTTGAAGACGACCATGACGCTCACTGGACGGCCCACTCTGATCAGAACAGAAGAGAAGCGAAGCAGCCAGACTTCTGAGTTAAAAAAACAAAAACAGCCCGTTTGAGCCTTTGGACACTCACCTGTCAGGTTTACCTGGAACAGACAGGCGAAGGCGGCACTTGTTGGCATTCTGGATCTCCTCCTCCTTCAGATGGATCAGCCTCTGCAGAGCCAGACACCAGTCCTGGGACACAGTTGTGTTGAGGTTCTGACCCAGAAGCAGGAGAATAAAAGACCATTGGTTTTACAGAATGGAATATCAAAACATTTCAGGAATCTGCAGGAATTTCAGTCATCTCCTGGGGGGGGGGACATCTGACTCTGATGCATCTGGGAAAAACCATCACCATGGCAACATGGATTAACTGAGGAGTCCTGCAAGGCTCTGTCTGAGGACCTCTGTTTCTTTAGATCTACATGTTCACACTCAGGGCCATCCATCCGTCCGTCCGTCCGTCCGTCCGTCCGTCCGTCCGTCCATCCATCCATCCATCCATCTATCCATCCATTATCTATGCCTGCTTAATCCTATGCAGGGTCATGGGGATCTGCTGGAGCCTATCAGTGCCATCTAGTGTTCATTAATACAAATGTCAGTTTATGTGTAGATGACTCTGATATACATTTTAGATGTTTCCTGGAAAATAGTCTCTCTGTGCTCTGGACCAAAGAAGTAAAACACCTCCTGAACCACCTCTAAACAAAAAGAAAAGTATTTAAGTGTCCATTCTTCCCTCTTTCATGAACAAGATCCCGAGGTAGTTTAACTAAGTTTAAGTTTTCCTCCATCTGTTAAGATATTATAAGATAAGATATTCCTTTTTTTGTCCCACAATGGGGAAATTGTGGTTTAGTGTATTTAGATATACATGATGAATTGGAAACTCTACTGCAGCAGTCCCATGTTCAGATACACCACCTCATCCCTTATTGGTCAAATGTGCTGCAATACTGATCAAAAATAACAAATCTACTTTATTTAAGCCAAAGGAAAACTTTGATAGAGTTTCTGTTTGCATCGTTCATTTACTTCTGAGGAGTCTAACAGCAGGAGTTGAAGACCAACTACAACTCTGCTCTTTCTGCTTGAACACAGGTGGAAGAAGTGGAAACCAGTACCTGGTAGATTCCATGCAGAGTTCCCACCAGCTCCGAGACCTCCTCCACCACTGCCAGGTCATGTTGAAGTTCCTCCAGCTCCTGGTAGAGTCTACGAGGACGCAAGAACACGCTACCTGCAAATAGGTGATCACAGTCAGCTCCTAGGCCAACTACGATCCAGAACACCTTTTTCTCTTTTTAACACCTGTCTGCATATTTATTGATGGTTAATTCCAGACTTTAACGTTGCACCAGTCTGAGTGATAGTGAGTCCTTCACCAGTTCTCTTTGACAGTTGAATCTAACTTTATTAACTCCTAAAACCTTGATTCTAAGTCCAACCCTCCCACCACCGTAAACCCAGACAAGCCCCCCCCTCTCCAGAGGCAACAGAAAAGAGCAGTGGCCCACAGTCCAGGAAGGCACCAGCCTGCACCACAGAACATACCACCGACGCCACGGGTACGGTACGAGGGCAGGGGGAGGGTGACAGTTAACCTGCTGCTGCTCTCCTGCTCGTTATGGTGGTGTGTTTTTGGTGAAGCTAGTTTTATCTAATGATCGTATTGATCTTTTTGTTTGTATTTATCTCAGTCCCAAAATCATGTGACAGTCTCCCATTAAGGCTGCCAGAAACCACCGTCAGGGTTGCTGGTGCTGACTGGTTACCTGAGCTGCTGCAGGTGGAGCTGTGGCGTCTGACAGCTGTGACACCGTCCTGGCCCACCTCCACCACTTCAGTCTGCAGCAGCGCCGCGCTCCACTTCACCGAGTATCTGGGACCGACCGGAACCAGACTGCTGATGTCAGGGGGCCCCCTGCTGGACAAACAGGTGAACAACACCTCCAACATATTAGTTTGAATCAGTGTTGACTGCTGAATAATGATGATTCAGCTTTCAATCCATGACTGGTTTTAATTAGGGGAGGGTGTTTTTATTTACACTCTTTATTTATATATAAATTATATTATTATTACATTTTAATATGATATTTAGAATGAGATATTGCATCAAGTCTTACTCCTAGTGCTTCACTAGTTATTTTATTAATATTTTTAATTATTTTTTACATTTTGGATCATTTTTTTAAATTAGATTTCATCTTTTTCATGGATTTTATTTAGTTTTATAGATCCACCCATCCATCCATCATCCATCCATCATCCATCCATTCATCCATCCCTCCATCATCTAGACCTGTTTAATCCTCTGTAGGGTCTCAGGGATCTGCTGGAGTCTATCCCAGCTCTCTTCAGGTCTAAAGGCAGGGGTCCACCTGGACAGGTCTCCGGTCCATCACCTGGACAGGTCTCCGGTCCATCACCTGGACAGGTCCAGGACCATCACCTGGACAGGTCTCCGGTCCATCACCTGGACAGGTCCAGGACCATCACCTGGACAGGTCTCTGGTCCATCACCTGGACAGGTCCAGGACCATGAACACTTACAATCACTCCTACAGGTGATCTAGATCTGGTTCTTAACCTGGGTTCAGTTGAACCCCAGGGGTTCAGTAGTCTCAGGGGTTCGGCGGAGGTCAAGACACTCACCTGACTCATGATGACACGCCCTGCTTGGGCATCACTGGGTACAGGTGATCACCTTACATTGCTTGGCCAGTCAGGGAATTTGGTTCAGTCAGTAGTTGACTTATGACTGTTGTGATGGTGCATCCTGGGATTTCTTTAATATTTGAATCCATACTTATCAGTAAGGTATGTCATTCATGCAGGTCATGGATTGTATTGGTTTTGTTCTTTGAACACAGTGATGTACGGTTCATTTTGTGCACCAGTAAAACACATACCCATGTCTTAAATTTGAAAAAAAAATCCTATTTTATTTTTCAATAAAAAAGGGTTCAGTGACTGTGAAGCTTAAGAACCACCGATCTAGAACCACCAGGTAACCTAACATGCAGGTCTTTGGACTGATGGAGGAAGCTGGAGGACCTGGAGGAAACCCACACAAGCACCAGGAGAACATGGAAACTCCATGTGCGTTATGCTACGGCTAAGGAAACGACCACACAAGCCACCTCTACCGAGCCTGTTTCTTTCCAACGCCAGATCCCCGGTACATAAAACGGACGAGCTGGAATTACAACTCGCTGGAAAACGGTTTGTTCGTGACTGTTGTGTGATGATCATCACTGAGACCTGGCTTCACCCGGAAATCCCCGATGCTAGCCTGCAGCTAACAGGCTGCACTTTGCTACGCGGGGACAGGACTGCGGACTCCGGTAAGAGTAGAGGAGGGGTCTCTGCATCTACGTACATGATAACTGGTGTAACAACGGGACAATCATTGATAGACACTGCTCCCCAGACATCGAGTACATGTCTGTAAGATGTCGGCCTTTTTTTCTACTGAGAGAGCTCACTGTAGTGATCATCACGGCTGTCTACATCCCGCCAGATGCTAACGTAAACACAGCGCTCTCCGTCCTGCAGAACTCCATCAACGAACATCAGCGGGCCCACCCAGATGGTGTTCACATTATTGCAGGAGACTTTAATAAGGCCAATCTAAAGACTGTACTGCTGAAATTCTACCAGCATGTTAAATGCTCCACCAGGGGAGAGAACACTCTGGATCACGTCTACACCAACATTAAGCTAGCATACAGATCCACACCCCTCCCTCACCTCGGACAATCAGACCATCTTTCCCTCCTGCTCTCCCCAGCGTACACCCCCCTCAGATGAAGAACCAGGCCGACTACAAGGACAATCACAACCTGGCCTGACCATACACTTCCAGAACTCCAGGACTGCTTCGACCAGACAGAGTTGGACTTATTTGAACATCAGGGGCTGGATACTTTCACAGACGTGGTACTGGACTACATCAAGTTCTGCATTGGGAATGTGACTGTAGACAAAACCATCCGGGTTTTCCCCAACCAGAAACCCTGGATGACCAGCCAGGTCCGCTCACTCCTCAGGGCCCGCAACGCCGCCTTCAAACTGTTCAACAACAGGAACATCAGTCTTGGTGTTGTTGGGGTTAGAGGGGAAAGAGTTCAACACCTGACAGACATACAGAAGCATGAATGATTTAGTGATTTTCATCTGTCCACTACCCAGCAGCAGGCTAGGGCTAGAGGTTAGGGGTTAGAGTTAGGGCTATGGTTAGGGGTTAGGGGTTAGGGTTAGGGGTTAGGGCTAGGGTTAGGGTTAGGGTTAGGGTTAGGGGTTAGAGTTAGGGCTAGGGTTAGGGTTAGGGTTAGGGTCTAGGGTTAGGGTTAGGGGTTAGGGGCTAGGGTTAGAGTTAGGGTTAGGGTTAGGGGTTAGAGTTAGGGCTAGGGTTAGGTTTAGGGTTACATCTCTCCAGCTTTCCTGTCTACCATCTAAATATAATCAGGATAATAGTCTGTGATGGCTGCCTCCAGTTCCAGACTCCAGACTAAATGGAAGATGATGGATGGATGGTCTGTGAAGGGATGTTTTCCTTCATGGAGATCCTCAGAACTGTTTGAGGTCAAACTGGTTTCAGAAGTGACTTACTTTAGGTTGACGCTGGCACAGATCAGGGTGTCATTGAGGAGAAACAGCTTGCGCTCCTTGGACTTGAGAACATGGCCGTTGTCACCATAGACGACCTCAGTCAGCAGCTCACACTGAATCAGCTGCCTCTGCTCCGAGTTCAGCAGCTGGAAACACAAAATGGACACTGAGGATGTCCTTCATGTCTGTCTGCATGTTATCAGACTACTCCGTCCCACAGCCTCACCATCATCAGTCTTTATAACAGAAACATCCAGTCTTAAAATTAAACCAATCCAGAAGTTGGAAAACCTGCAATTTCTCCACTAACCAGCTGAAATTCTTCCACTGACCACTAGATTCAAGCAAGATGGCGGCGCGTGTAGATGCAGTGACCCGGTGCTCCTCTTTAGT
This sequence comes from Hirundichthys speculiger, assembly GCA_018398805.1. NCBI lineage: Eukaryota > Metazoa > Chordata > Actinopteri > Beloniformes > Exocoetidae > Hirundichthys > Hirundichthys speculiger. Next base: position 13,799 of record JAGFBZ010002453.1, on the reverse strand, counting down.
TAGCAGCTACGCACTGAAAAAGACTTATACCCGAACCGAACTTATCAGCCTCAACCAACACTGGACTGGCTGGACCCCGGAAGGGTTCGACTTGTTCCCGGAGAGGATATGCCGGCGAGAACGGACAGAGAGGAGGCGACGGCGGCGCTGCGAAAGACGCCTGAAATGCGGCAAATGAGCCGGCATCAGAGCTAGGCTAACCGCGACTCCGCATAAACCAGCGGTTCCAAGCATCTTTTTCGCCAACGTCCGCTCCCTGGTCAACAACATGGACGAAATTAAACTACGGGACGTTAACAACCGGATAGACAGCTGCATCATGGTGATAACAGAGACCTGGCTGCATGAAAACATCCCGGACCTAGCTGTGGAGCTAGCAGGTCGCACAATCTTCCGGGCGGACCGCACATTGGACTCAGGCAAGGCGAGAGGAGGAGGTGTGTGCGTCTATATTAACAACAGTTGGTGCACGGACACTGCCGTTATTGAGAGACACTGCTGTCCAGACCTGGAGTTTTTACTGCTAAAGTGCAGACCTTTCTATCTGCCCAGGGAAACCACTCAAGTGTTTGTGGCTGCTGTGTACATCCACCCACAAGCTAATGCTAATGTAGCCATGAGCAGGCTGCATGACAGCATCAGCAGGCAGCAGAAAAAACACCCAGAGGGCTTCTTCTTCATTGTGGCTGGGGACTTCAATCACACCAATTTAAAGACTGTGCTCCCCAGATTCTACAAGAATGTGGACATTAAAACAAGGAAGGGCAGAACACTAGACCAGGTCTACACCAACATCTCTGGAGCCTACAAAGCCCGCCCCTCCCCTCACCTCGGACACTCAGACCATCTTTCCCTGTTCCTGACACCAGCTTACAAACCGCTCGTCTGCAGGTCCAAGCCACAGCACAAGTCCATACAGTGCTGGACTGAGGAGGCCACACTATCCTTGCAGGACTGTTTTGAGGACACCATATGGGAGCTCTTTGAGGAACCAGACATTGAGCTCCACACCTCCTCTGTACTGTCATATATCAGTTTCTGCATGGACAGTGTAACAACAAGGAAACAGATGAAAATATTCCCCAACCAAAAACCCTGGTTCAACAACACCAACATCAGAACACTACTCCAGGCCAGAGACTCAGCACTGAGGTCAGGAGACAGGGAGGCCTACAGGAAGGCTAGAGTGGACCTGAACAGAGGCATCAAGGCTGCTAAGCTAAATACAGAGAGCAGATAGAGCCAATTTCAGGGAAACAACCCCCGCTCCATGTGGAAAGGCATCCAGAACATCACAGATTACAACAATGCCACAACAATGCCACAACACCCCCCTCCCCCACCGACACTTCTCTCCCAGACCAACTTAACGCCTTCTTCTCCCGCTTTGAAGAGGACAGCAGACAGGCAGAGGACACACAGCTGACACACCATCAGAGCATGACCAGCCCCCCACCATCCAACAACCACCAGGTACTGCGAGTCCTGCGAGGCATCGACACCAGCAAGCACCAGGACCGGATGGAATACCAGGGAAGGTGCTGAAATCATGTGCCCATCAGCTTGCTCCGGTATTCACTAACATCTTTAACCGTTCGCTGCAGCAAGCCACAGTCCCCACCTGCCTGAAAACTGCCACCATAATCCCCGTGCCCAAATCCTCTGCCATCACAGGACTGAATGATTACCGGCCTGTGGCCCTGACACCGGTAATCATGAAATGTATGGAGAGACTGGTGTTACGACATGTCATGGCCCATATCCCACCTGGCTTCGACCAACATCAGTTTGCCTACCGGTCCAACAGATCCACAGATGACGCCATCTCCATCGCCCTCCACACCGCTCTCACCCACATCGAAAGCCCAAAATCATACATCAGGATGTTGTTTGTTGACTTCAGTTCGGCATTCAACTCCATCAGCCCCAGCCGACTGATCAACAAACTGCAGACACTCCAACTCGGAACCTCCCTCTGTCTGTGGATCAAGGACTTCCTGACTAACAGACCCCAGCACGTCAGGATGGGCACCTCCACATCCTCCACCATCGTCCTCAATACCGGTGTGCCTCAGGGCTGTGTTCTGAGTCCAGTCCTGTACACGCTGTACACCCACGACTGCGTCGCCACCCATGGCTCCAACACCCTCATCAAATTTGCAGATGATACAACCATTGTTGGATTGATCAACAATGATGATGAGGCACCGTACAGGGAGGAGGTCCGAGCACTGGCGGCCTGGTGCAGTGACAACCACCTCAACCTCAACACCCGAAAGACAAAAGAACTCATCATTGACTTCCGGAAGACAAGGACCACACTACACTCAGGTCTGAGCATCAATGGGGAAGAGGTGGAGCGGGTCAAAAACTTCAAGTTTCTCGGACTGCACATCTCAGAGGACCTGGGCTGGACTGTGAACACCACCCACATCATTAAAAAGGCCCAGCAGCGTCTCTTTTTCCTGAGAACGCTGAGGAGGAACAAACTCCCTCCACCTCTGCTAAAAAACTTTTATCACTGCACAGTAGAGAGTGTCCTGACCTACGGATGTACGGTGTGGTCTGCCAGCTGCACTGCATCCGAGAAGAAACAACTGCAGAGGGTCATCAAGACTGCTCAGTGGATCGTCGGCTCCCCACTACCACGTCTAGAGGAGATCTACTGGAGCCGGCTTCTGCCACGGGCTGCAAAGATCCGGGATGACCCCGCCCACCCAGGACGTCCCCGCCCACCCAGGATGATCCGCCCACCCAGGATGACCCGCCCACCCAGGATGACCCCTGACACCCCGCCCCCAGGATGACCCCGCCCACTCAGGACGACCCGCCCCACCAGGATGACCCCGCCCACCCAGGATGACCCCGCCCATCCAGAACGACCCCGCCCAACCCCCGCCCACCCCCCCCGCCCATCCAGAACGACCCCGCCCAACCAGGATGACCCCGCCCACCCAGGATGACCCCACCCATCCAGAACGACCCCCCCACCCAGGATGACCCCGCCCACCCAGGACATTCTCTATTCTCCAACCTCCCCTCTGGCAGACTCAGAGTCATGAGAGCACCAACAGACTGAAGAACAGCTTCTTCCCCATGGCTGTGAAGAGTCTGCTGCAGGAATCATGAACCCACCCCCATACACACACACGCACACACACACACACACATACACACACACACACACACACGCACACACACACACAATACTACCTCCCGGCCCAATGGACAATAACTTCTTGCACCTTAAATAAATACTGCACCTTCAACACAGACTATTTATGTTTATAAAACTTCTACCTGCACTTTACTGTTTTTACTGTTTTTCTATTTATGATTACCTGTGATTTATTTCTTGTGACTGAAGCTGCTATAAGAGAGATGCTGCCAAACAGAATTTTGTTGTATTTTTGTACAATGACAATAAAGATTCTTATCTTATCTCTAGAGGCTGGCTCCAACAGTGAATCTTTGACCTCCATGTTAAATGTCCAACTTTACAGAAAAAATAAACACTTACAGCTTGGTACAAAAAACAGTTTTGGTCTCCACAGACAGATTTCGTATCCATTACAACTGTATACAACTTAGTGCTGCTTTGATACCATCCATCACAGCATTTACAGCTCAGATTAGAGCTCGTTTTTGGGATTAAAGGGACAGCACTAGACTGGTTTAAATCACATCTATCTGACAGGTTCCAGTTCCTTCATGTTCATGACGTTTCTTCTTTCTTCCTCACAGACGTGGGTCTGTTATGGCGTCCCACAGGGTTCAGTGTTAGGACCAATCTTCTTCACTCTATACATACATGCTGCCCCTGGAAATATTATCCAGAGACACAACATCAATGTTCATTGCTACGCTGATGATACGCAGCTGTACTTATCTATGAAACCAGAGGAAACAAAACCTTTGGCTAAACTTCAAGGGTGTCTTAATGATATTAAGTCCTGGATGTCCTCCAACTTTTTGCTTCTAAACTCAGATAAAACAGAGGTTATTGTCTTTGGTCCCAAACACCTGAGGAATGGATTGACTGGATTTACGCTGGCTTCCAGCACAGTTGTGAAAAACCTTGGAGTTATTTTTGATCAGGATATGTCATTTAAGCAGCATATTAATCAGGTTTGCAAGACTGCCCTTTTTCATCTCTGAAATATCTCCAGATTAGGAGCATCCTCTCCCAGGGTGATGCCGAAAAATTAATCCAGGCGTTTGTCAGTTCTAGACTGGATTATTGTAATACGCTGTTAGCAGGATGTCCGAAAAGCTCGCTAAATAGCCTTCAACTGATCCAGAACGCAGCAGCGAGGGTGCTGACAGGAATCCGTTAAGCGAGATCACATCTCTCCCGTGTTAGCCTCCCTCCATTGGCTTCCCGTGAAATTTAGAATTGAGTTTAAAATTCTGCTTCCTCGCATATAAGGCCCTTAATGGCCTAGCTCCGCGCTATTTACAAGACTTGATAGCACGTTATGCTCCTAATAGAGCTCTCCTGCTCTCAGAGTGCAGGATTACTCGTCGTTCCTAGAATATCTAAAAGTAGGTTTGGAGGACGGGCCTTCTGCTACCAGGCACCTTTTTTATGGAACCAGCTACCAGTTTGGGTTCAGGAGGCTGATACCTATCTCCATCTTTAAAACTAAATTGAAAACATTTCTGTTTCAGTAAAGCCTACAGTTAGTCTAAACTATAGTGTGTAGATGCTAATAGTTATAGCTACAGTTAGTCTCCAAGTCCTCCACATCCTCTCTCTGCTCTCTGCTCCAATCCATCCTCTCTCTGTCCTACTCCATAGTGTCCCATCTCTGCCATCCTAGCTCTCTGTCCTCATCCTCTCTCTGCTCTCTCTGTCTCTCTGTCTCTCCTCCTCTCTCTGTCCTCCATCCTCTCTCTGTCCTCCATCCTCTCTCTGTCCTCCCTCCTCTCTCTGTCCTCCATCCTCTCTCTGTCCTTTACCCAGCTGGTCTTCAGCAGGAAGGTCCTCCTTATGATTCAGAGTTCCTGCTCAAGGTTTCTTCTCTCTAAAAGGGGAGTTTTTTAGTGACACTGTCTGGCTTAAAGATTTTTGTTCCACCCAGTTAGCCTTTTTAACTTGCCATTGTTTCTTTAAGATTTAATAATATTACTTTAGTTAATAATATTTCCTTGGGGGTCATGCTCTGGGTGTCTGTAAAGTGCCTCAGGACAATTTGCATTGTAAAAGACCCCATTCAAATAATGTTTAATTGAAATTGAATTGTATGCGAGAGCTACAAACTTCATCCGGTAAAATTATATTAAATTAATAATAATGCATAAATGGTGACATGGTTTTATGAATGGCAGCTGCTGGTGTTAACAGTTAACTGTCATTATTTTAGCTGCTTTGCACCTTCAGTGATCTTGGCTTAACAGAACATCTCTCTTTTTTTTGTACTGGTGGCCTTTATTTGCAGTAGAGACAGACAGGAAAGGGGGCAGAGAGAGAACGGGGAGGACAAGCCGGGAGTCAAACTCGCGACCTAACCCTAACCATAACCTTAACCCTGCGTGGAGGACTGTAGCTTCTGTACATGGGTTAACCCTAACCCTAACCATAACCCTAACCCTGCGTGGAGGACTGTAGCCTCTGTACATGGGTTAACCATAACCTTAACCCTGCGTGGAGGACTGTAGCCTCTGTACATGGGTTAACCCTAACCCTAACCATAACCTTAACCCTGCGTAGAGGACTGTAGCTTCTGTACATGGGCCGCCTGCCTGAACCACTGCACCACTGGGCGGCCCATCATTCTTATTTTTGAAGATATAAGAAGGCCCCTGTTAGCTAATTATCTAACATAACAAATTATTTACTACGTAAGCTTTACATCAGTGCATAAGATTAGCATTAGCATAACCGATTCCTACCTAGTGTGTAAAACTGTTTATACATGTAGGTATTTAATCTGCATAGGGTGCAGCATCACTGGATTGGGTGAGCCAGGACGGTTCTGGGGCTAAAGGTATCTCCAGCATTTAAATTGGTAGATAACAGCACCAAACCAAGTCAAAGGTTAAAGGTTAGGTCACGCCACCTCTCTGAGGTGGTGTTGGTGTTGTATCACTGCTCTTGGGTTGTGTAGGTATCATGTTACCTTGCTGAGGTTGCGGTCTCCCACGCTGCGAGCTAACTGCTGGATCTCGACGTCCTGATCGGCCAGACGTTTTTCTCCTCGTTCAGTTTCTCAGCCAGCGTCTCCAGCTCAGTCAGAGCCAGCTGCAGCGGTAGACGGTCCTGATGGGACCTTGGAGTGTTTTTCAACATGTCCTGAAGCGACACATCATCATCATTGTCTTTATCATCATCATCATCCTCCTCCACACTCCACCATGTCCTGCAGTAGTTTAATGTTAAATGTCAATTTCAGGTTCATCTGAAGAAGTGTTTCATAATTATCTCCTATAATCTTTTGTTCCAGTTAAAAGTGTCTATAAAGGACTGACTTTAGAGGAACCTCTGTCTGGTCACTGTGTTCTGATAAGATTGTGTACATCAACCACCAATGTCACACAAGCTACTGTTGGTAAAGACCTCTAATTCCACACAACTGGATCAATACTCAGATATGGATTGTTTGAATCAGAGGTCTGCTTTCAATCTGCTTTCTTCGATTTTGTAATAGAAGGGCTTTAGAGTCCACTACCCATAATGCCCTCCAGCAGATGCCACAAAGACAGACTTTCACTTCCTCTTAGCAGAAACTCCAGCAGGAAGTTTCAGTGCAACATTCATGCTTTAAATAGAAGCAAATGTTCCTGAGGGGGTTTCAGGAGAAGTTCTTTGGACCAGACTGTTCATGTGGCTTTTTAGAAAAATGTAGATGACTAACTGAAGATAAGAAACCAGTCTGACACACAACTGTTTTAACCCTAAATAATGCGGTTCCTGCTCTACAGGTGACGTGTCTGATCCAGACTGAGTTTATCTCACCAACTACAGGTGTATCTGAATAAATCTGGTGTCTAAATAAAACAAAGACGTGACATTTCAGCAGAGGTGTAAAATTTAGTGTGCGTGTTACCAAAGTTTAAAATATGAATATTTTAGAGCTCATATTTAACCTAAACAGTCTAGAAGATCTCAGCATTTATGGACCCAAGACTGATATTCTGGTCGTGTAGCAGAGAGTTTTTAGATGTTTTTGAACATCTAAAATTTGATACACTGTTAAAATGATAACTAGCAGTTGTTGATAATACCAAAGTTATTTGGTGAAATTGACTCAGAAATATAGCTCTGTCATATGTCACTGACAAATACACGTTTAGCCAACAAATTTATCTAATCATTGAACTCACAACGATTTTCAAATTGCCACAATTTTTATATTTATACTCAGATTTTTTTTAGCTGAGTTCGGGAAACCCATAGCTGATTGATGTGCGCATGCGCAAAAGAGGCAACTTTATGTTTGAATTTCTTCTGGAGCCTGTTATGGCAGCAGATCCAATATCTGTGTCATTCGGTGGAGCACTTTGAAAAGAATGGACGCGAGCAAGCTGGGTTCTTGATAAACAAAAAATCTTTATCCAAAAAAAAGTAGGTTAACAAAAAAGGGTATCCAAATACAATTTCCTTGATAAAAAAGTTACACAGCAAGCACGGTCAAAAAACTATATACATCCGTGCTCCATTAGAATGCTTCTGACTTTTTCCACCGCGGTGCGTCTTCCTCCTTTTTCGCTTTCAAAATAAAAGTCTTAAATATATATGACCGTTGAATTACTTTTAACTTACAGTAAACCTGTCTTATATGAAACAAAGCTAAATTGACTAAACATTAATATGAATTCTAATATTCTTTTAAACTATATTCCAAAACATTTCCCAAATATTCTCATGGCTCTAACAGAGCCATTTTCGCGGTCGGACGAGTGGTTAGGGTTAGAGCGGTCCGAGAGTTTTACTGGACCGAGAGGCTGCTAAGAAGTGGATGCCCGTTTTTCTCAGGCAGGTAAGTCAGGTGTGTTTTTACTAGATAGGGAATAATAATGTGTACTCTACTATTTTGGTCGAAAGGTTTACTTTTTAAATAAACTGATTTAATTTAAATTTATTTTGACTACCTTGTGGTTTTTAATGAACTCACTGAACATGAGTGAATGTAGCGTTGTGAGGAGCTCAGTGACATAACCGTCTTTATATTACACAAATAAAGACTTGTAGCGCCAACCTCCTGATTCTGATATAGGGTAACTGTAAATTTGGTGAGTTCAAATGACATTCGCTGACATGGTCTAGTTTTTTGTTTGTTTGTGGGTTTTTTTAATCAGATGCCTGATGTTACTGGCGAACCTTGTTAGTAATTCGTTTGAACACTGGACTGCTAAACGTCGTTCTACTTTGGACAGAAAAAAGCAGCCTGAACTGCGCTCTTCTTGTTAGGAGCACTTGTTTTTTTGTTTTTTTTTTTTGTTTGTTTTTTTTTTTTTTTACAACATGGCATGTTGTATAAGGGATACGGGGATCATGGATTAACACGCATTCGCTAGCTCCACTCAGGAGACTATTAAAGCATTTTCGCCCTCATCACGGACAAGTTGCATATTTCCCTTGCGTCCACAAAGAATGTGTATGTATATTTAAAAGACGCCGGCATTGTCAAATTTTTATTGAATTATTGGTCCTGAAATCCATGTTTTTTTTTCTTTTTGTAATTGTGTTTTTTAGATCTCTAAAGAATTTAATTGGATCACAAGTAAAGACCTCCAAGGGACCTTGACAAATTTGTGCCTGGCCTCCTGAGACTTTACCGTAACCCAAACCCAAACCCAAGAAGGGAGGTTTGGGTCAGGAGATGGAGGACCTCCTGGATAAACTTGATGAACAGGTGAGTAAAATGCATGAAACTAAAATTTAAGACTTAAAGCGTAATGTCCTCCCTTCTGTGTTGGAGGAATCGAAGGAGTTGTGTATAAAAACTTTTTTCTCTATTTGATAAGAAATGCTTAGACAGCATGAATATACTTTTGTCATTATAGATACAGAAGTCACTGCTGCAACACACCTTAGTTGGACATGCATCTAAAAGTAGTTACAGCACTCATTGCTATGAGATTTCAATTGTTAATATTTAATGGTAGTTTAAAACCAAAAAAAAAAAAAAAATCTCACATAATTGCTTTATAATCCCTATGTCATTAAGGACTTTTTTTTTGCCCTTCTGAGGTAAATTCTCCTCAACCATTGGCCACTTATTTGGTTGGTTACGTTATAGGGAGATTTTTTTTAAATTATAATTGTTGTTAATAAGTCAGTATTTGGATTAGGACTGAAGTTGAAAGATTTAAGCAGAAGAAAAAAATATTACAGTAGTTGTTGAGCGTACATTTTTCCCCATGAATGACAAACTGCAGTAAAGTGAAGATGTACAAGGGTTGACTCGTGTTGCTGGGCTTTAACCTGCGCTTCATCTCCATTATTATAAAGAATTCCTAGTTTTGCATGATGTTAAAGATCATGAGAGTACTATTTTGCAATGACTGAAATGTTTTTTGCCCCTATGTCTATGAAAAGACTACGAGTAAATCGAGTTTGAAACATGCCCTCCCACCCTGACAAGACAAACAAAGCAAAATATCGAGACTGTTCAGCTTCGAAAAAGCAGTCATGTACAGTGGAGGAAATAAGTATTTGATCCCCCGCTGATTTTGGCAGTTGTCATACTAAGAAATAAATGAACAGTCTCAGATTTTTATGGCAGCTTTATCTTAACAGTTATAGAAAGAATATTAAAAAAAAATTGAGAAAATGACATGAAATGAAAAATAAAAATTAATTTGTAAATCATTGAGGGAAATAAGTATTTGATCCCCGACCAACCTTGACCAGTGTTGGCTCCCACAGACCACTGGCATACTCCTAATCTCACTGAAGTAATTACCTGCATGAGAGACACCTGTTCCACATAGTCACCTGTATAAAAAGCCACCTGCCCACAGACTCAGTAATACTCCACCATCTCCACCATCAAGACTAAAGAGCTGTCAAAAGATGTCAGGGACAAAGTTGTTGAACTCCACAAGGCTGGAATGGGCTACAAAACCATAAGAAGCTGAATGAGAAGGTGACAACTGTTGGTGCAATTATTCAGAAGTAGAAGAAGAACAACATGACTGTTAATCAACCTGGGCTGGGGGCTCCATGGAAGATATCACCTGGTGGGGTCTCAATGATCATGAGAAAGGTTAGAGATCAGCCAGAACTACACGGGAGGAGCTGGTTAATGATCTCAAGGCAGCTGGGACCACAGTCACCAAGAAAACTATTGGTAATCCACTGAGACGCAATGGTTTAAAATCCTGCAGTGGTCCAAGGTCCCTCTGCTCCAGAAGGCTCAGGTCCAGGCCCGACTCAGGTTTGATAACGAACATATTAATGACTCAGAAAGAGACTGGGAGAAGGTGCTGTGGTCAGGTGAGACTAAAACTGAGCCTCAACTCAACTGGACGTGTTTGGAGGAAGAGAAATGCTGAATATGACCCAAAAACACCATCCCTACTGTCAAGCATGGCGGTGGAAGCCTCATGCTTTGGGGGTGTTTCTCTTCTAAGGGGACAGGTGGACTTCACCACATCGATGGGAAGATGAACGGGGCCATGTACCGCAGAATCTTGGGTGACAACCTCCTTGCCTCCACAAGGACATTGTAAATGGGTCGTGGACGGGTCGTCGCCATGACAACGACCCAAAACATCCAGCCAAGGAAACAAAGGAGTGGCTCCATCAGAAGCACATCAAGGTCATGGAACGGCCTAGCCAGTCTCCTGACCTTAATCCTGTTAAACATCTATGGAGAGAGCTGAAGCTGAGAGTTTCCAAGCCTCAAAACCTTCAGGATCTGGAGATGATCTGCAGAGAGGAGTGGACGAAAATTACTCCTGATGTGTTCAAACCTAGTAAGAAACTACAAGAAACGTCTGACAGCTGAGCTGCCAACAAGGGTTTTACCACCAAGTATTAGATCATGTTTTACTAGGGGATCAAATACTTATTTCCCTCAATGACTTGCAAATTAATTTTTATTTTTCATTTCATGTAATTTTCTCAAATTATTTTTCAATATTCTTTCTATAATTGTTAAAATAAAGCTGCCATAGAAGTCTGAGACTGTTCATTTATTTCTTAGGATGACAACTGTTAAAATCAGCGGGGGATCAAATACTTATTTCCTCCACTGTACTTGCCAACTTCCATTCTAAAGGAAAGTATTTGCTGTGTGAGGATTACAACTGGTCGCATAGTAACCGTAAAAGTGGCGTACTCCCGTACCCCTGCTCTGTTTTAGATGCTCCCCTGCTTCAGGACATCATAATACATGTCGCTGTTTCATCAACAGTTTTCCAGACCTTGATAACAAGCTAATAAGAACTATTAATTATAATCAGGTGTGTTGATGCAAGACAGCATCTAAAGCCTGCAGGACAGGGGTGCTTGAGGACCAGGATTGAGAAAATGGTGGAAGCAGCTGTGCTGGTCACTGAAAAATACCGAGGAAGAGCCACATGGGTGGATAAGAGAGTTAATGAGACTGTTAATGAGAAAAATGTACAGTTGTTTTATTGAAAGTTGTGTAATTCAATATGGGAGCTACCCCGAGGCGTCACATGTAAATGAAATTAGTAAATGTAGTCCCATCATAAACATTTAGTATGTCTTTACCTTTAACCACTTTTAAGCTACAGCCTTTTGAAGTCTTGATGTGAAATAATACTACTAATTGGTCACAGGCATCATGAAAAGTAAACACAGTAAAGGTCGAATTACATGTAAATTTTGGATGAACCCAACTGCAGTTTATCAATCCAGATTTCCAGTCTACACTTGCTTTATTTTTTATTTTCTTTTCTTCCCTTCTTCGTGGGAACACAGCCAACCCAGAACAACTGGCGTTTGTTGGCTAGTGTTCTTTGGAAGAAAATACTTTTGTACAGGATTCGTCAAAACTCTGGCGATGGCGGTCCTGATCATCATTTAAAGATGATGCCTTGTAGTCAACATTTTTAAGATTTCTTTTCAAGACTGCCCCATGAGAAGATTAGCAGCACTGAACGGAAAATAAGTTTGAAAATTGGTAGATATGTCTTATCTTTTATTGTTTTCTTAATCATACATTTGTTACTTTTCCTTAGCGCACGGACATCTTGTAACCAGTGGCTGAAGGTGTGTCCTCACCATCCTCACCAACCATACCTGTACGAGACCGTCCTGTTGTCCACCGTCCTGCTACATGACGTACCAGAACTCTCTACTCTACAGTTTAGAACATTGATTATCCAAACCACATGAGGTACAACTTTGAAGCAGTTCAGACCATCTTTTATGAGCTTGGTGCAGCGCACTAGCCAATCAGCTTTTACCTCCGTACAGCCTGTTCCAGTGCGTTGTTAATCCTGTATTTAAGATTATTATTTTCATCCATTTGCCTTTTGGAGTGTTATCTCAGTTACAGAGAGATAATGGTTTGGTATCGTACTATTGAAGTCAATAGTTTCAAGGTGTGCTCAACGTCCCCGTTTGTTGTTTAAGGAAACCTCTGTGTTGCTGACAGGAGCATTGGTAGTAAATGATGATTATTTCAAATTAAATTTCTTTTTAAAACTTGGTTAAATTGTTACATTGAGAATCACTAGAAATGTCAATGAGGAACTGTCCATCTTCTGATAGAACCTGCACCTGATCAGAACCTGATGGAACCTGTAACCTGATCATGAACCTGATCACCTCAGAACCTGATCAGAACCTGTCAGAACCTGATCAGAACCTATAACCTGATGATAACCATGATCTGTAACCTGATAACCTGATCAGAACCTGATCAGAACCTGTCTGATCAGAACCTGAATAACCTGATCAGAACTGTCTGAACCTGACCTGTCAGAACCTGATCAGAACCTGAACCTGATCAGAACCTGTAACCTGATAACCTGATCAGAACCTGAATAACCTGATAACCTGATCAGAACCTGATAACCTGTCTATAACCTGATCAGAACCTGTCTATCTATAACCTGATAACCTGATCAGAACCTGTCGAAACCTGTATAACCTGTAACCTGATCACCTGAACCTGTAACCTGATCAGAACCTGTAACCTGATCAGAACCTGTAACCTGATAACCTGAACTGATCAGAAGAACCTGATCAGAACCTGTCTATACCTGATCAGAACCTGATCACCTGTAACCTGATCAACCTGAACCTGATCAGAACCTGATCACGTCTGAACCTGATCAGAACCTGTCTATAACCTGACCTGTCACCTGATCAGAACCTGTAACCTGATCAGAACCTGTAACTGATCAGAAGAACCTGATCAGAACCTGTAACCTGATCACCTGAACCTGATCAGAACCTGATAACCTGATCACCTGTAACCTGTCTATAACCTGATAACCTGATCAGAACCTGTAACCTATAACCTGATCACTGAACCTGATAACCTGATAACCTGATCAGAACCTGTCTATAACCTGAATAACCTGTAACCTGATCAGAACCTGTCTGACCTGATAACCTGTCTGATAACCTGATCAGAACCTGTCTATAACCTGATCAGAACCTGATGAACCTGATCAGAACCTGATAACCTGATCAGAACCTGTCTATAACCTGATCAGAACCTGTCTGTAACCTGATCAGAACCTGAACCTGTAACCTGATCAGAACCTGATCAGAACCTGTCTGTAACCTGATCAGAACCTGTCTGTAACCTGATCACCTGTAAACCTGTAACCTGATAACCTGTCTATAACCTGATCAGAACCTGTCT